>JAHWGI010000010.1:0-205874 GCA_029379305.1 Frankliniella fusca
GTCCGATTCAGCAGACAGATTTGCGATCACACGAGGCGTATTGCTGTAAGTTGCAAGTGAGTATTGAAGGCCATGCGAGAGGGATTCCAAACGCGGCGCCACCTGCTAAGTGGACAGCCTGGCAGGTGCGCCGTGCTTGGCTGCCTCTGCGGCGTGGCGGCGCTTCGGCGAGGGATCGAGGGACACCCGCGAGCGAGTAGCCCTCGTCCCGTAACATTTCCGACACCGCCACGGCCATAGAGTGCGTCAGTGGCTCAAGCGGACGTGCTCGGATGCGAACGGATGTAAACGGATGTGAACGGATGCGAACGGATGTGAACGGATGTGAATGGATGTGAACGGATGTAAATGGACGTGGATGTATTTGCGCCGACTGCGTGAGTGAATGTGCCTGGAGGCACGCAGGGCCCGCCGGATCCATGCGGACCTGCATGGATGTGCCCGAACGCGTGTGGAGGCACGTGGATGTACAGAGAGAGGCGTGGAGGTAGACAGAGGGTCGTGGAGGAGCGGGGAGAGGCGTAGAGGTACTCGGAGGGTCGTGGAGGTACCTGGAGCCACGTGGAGGTAGGTGGAGGGGCGTGGAGGTGGGTACGGGGAGGGGTGTGGAGGTACACAGAGGGGTGTGGAGGAACGGGGAGGCGCGTGGAGGTACTCGGAGGGTCGTGGAGGTACCTGGAGCCACGTGGAGGTAGGTGGAGGGGTGTAGAGGTAAACGGAGGGTCGTGGAGGTAGGTACGGGGAGGGGTGTGGAGGTACACAGAGGGGTGTGGAGGAACGGGGAGGTACTCGGAGGGTCGTGGAGGTACCTGGAGCCATGTGGAGGTAGGTGGAGGGGCGTAGAGGTAGACGGAGGGTCGTGGAGGTAGGTACGGGGAGGGGTGTGGAGGTACACAGAGGGGTGTGGAGGAACGGGGAGGCGCGTGGAGGTACTAGGAGGGTCGTGGAGGTACCTGGAGCCACGTGGACGTAGGTGGAGGGGAGTAGAGGTAGACGGAGGGTCGTGGAGGTACCTGGAGGTACGGGGAGGGGCGTAGACAGAGGGATGTGGAGGTACGGGGAGGCGAATGGAGATAGACAGAGGGTCGTGGAGGTACCTGGAGGGACGGGGAGGGGCCTAGAGGTATCTGGATGGGCGTGGAGGTAAGAGGAGGTACCCGGAGGAGCGTGGAGGTACGGGGAGGGCCTTGGACGGAGGGATAGGGGCGTGGAGGTATCTGGAGAAACGTGGAGGTACGGGGACCCATTTGGAGGCACGGGGAGGTGCGTAGAGGTACCCGGAGGGAACTGGAGGTACGAGGAGGGGTGTGGAAGTCCCTGGAGGCATATGGGCTATGCGTGGTGGTGGTGCGCGGAGGAACGGGGAGGTACCTGGAGGGGCGCGGACGGATGTGCCCAGGTGTCTGTGGATAAATTTGGACGTCAGTGAAAGGGTCTGGATGTTATTGGAAGGTCGCGGACGATGGCCTTCAGGAGGTCGGACGTCGTTGAACGATTATGGACGTTGTCGGTCGGATAAGCGCTGTCGTCCAATTTCAGCCAAAATGTTACAAAATGGAAGTCGATGGATGTCTATTCGGTACCTCCGCGCACGTCCAAAAATTCCCATGTGGGTGGTGGTGCGCGGAGGAACGGGGAGGTACCTGGAGGGGCGCGGACGGATGTGCCCAGGTGTCTGTGGATAAATTTGGACGTCAGTGAAAGGGTCTGGATGTTATTGGAAGGTCGCGGACGATGGCCTTCAGGAGGTCGGACGTCGTTGAACGATTATGGACGTTGTCGGTCGGATAAGCGCTGTCGTCCAATTTCATCCAAAATGTTACAAAATGGAAGTCGATGGATGTCTATTCGGTACCTCCGCGCACGTCCAAAAATTCCCATGTGGGAAACGTTATATCCACATGGAACCAGATGGGAAATTGCAAAATCCAGATGGAACCACATGGAAAATGGCAAAACCCACACGGTTTTCAGTCTGGATTTTTCAGCTGGGCAGTAGAAGGAAAAGCCTGGAAAATACAAAATTGATTATGTATTAAGTGTTTTACTGATTCTTAAAATTTTAACGGAAAAGGTTTCTTAAGTTTAGATTTTTTCAGCAAGATATCCACCAAAGAGATACATACACTGGACCAAGTTGCAGCTTCTGTGGAAGATTGAGTCTGCTGGTTCCCATCACCAACAGGGTTGATGAGCTCAGAAGTACCAGTCTCAACAGTGGCAATAATGGGGGTTTTTAACGGCGTTGCTTTGAAAGGTGAGGTTGAAATTACCTGAAAAAAATGAAGACTTCAAATTGGTATTTTTGTCCAAGTAGTAAAAGATATAATAGAAACCTATCACACTAATTTTAAGAAAGAGAATGCTTCTTGAACAGTTGCTTCTTTAACTAGGGAACATATGGATCTCTTACCCCTGGTTCTGTAGAGGAAAGCATCTTTTTCCTGGTTTGCTTTGAATGATTAGCCTTTCTCCATTCAGGGGCTCTTTTGTTGATAATGCCAACCAATTTCTTAATAGTCAAAGCTTTCTCCTTGGGTATGTTGTTGTTCACAAATGCTGCAATGAAATGAGAGAAAAATATTACTATTTCCATGCTGCAGAGTATTACAGAATAAGGGGCTTAAGTTGGAGCAGCTGTTATAAGCTTTACATTGCATCAAAAACACCCATCAAATAAATTCTTTACATTATGTTAAGATTAACATTTGATGGTTACCAGAAGGCACCATCCTTGAATAAATTTAAGCGGATCAATTCTGCTGTTCCTACGAAGCCAAAAGTTCCACATTCCCCAGCCTACAGTGGGTCTATGAGCACAACAAATATAGAAATAAACTTACAACGTAGAGCAGAGAGCACATCAGGTGCTAAGGTGAAAGTTCCTTCGGCACAGCCCCTTCCAGTCACTTTGCATGTTCGGAGGGCCTCCTCTCCATACAGTGCATATAAAGTTTCTCGTATCAGGGTGGACGATTTATTCTTAAAATCAACCTTAAGTTGGTTTTTGGTGTCAGCTCTGATCCAGACACCACTGTCTTTCTTCAGCTCAACCTATAAATAAAGAAAATATCATTAGTGGAACTTTGGATGTAATAAAAACAATATTAATTTGGAAATTAACTTACAGTTCTAACACCTTCAGGGATCACTTTCAGTTTCAGATACTGCTTTCTTCCTTCCTGAGAGATATTTTTCTCATATAATTTCAGCAAGTCTGATAGAAAGGAGTAGTAGGAGACATCATCTGTAAAAAGCAAGGAAATATCAAGCACATCCAGGGGTATGATTATACAATATTAAAAGAATTTCTGAGTTCAACTAGGCAGGCTACAAAGTATATAAGCACATGGTTTTAGGGTCTGCTGAAAAAAAAATTCCTCTTATTTATTCCGACTTTTTCTTGTAAATACATGAGATGGGTGATAAAAGAAACCTATTCGTAAAGTTCAGTAGATCCAGCTCACTCCATTATCACTTGCACAGCAAATACGAATCACAACTATTGAGTTTCGAATTCACTTCTTGAATTAAAATAAAATGTGCTGGACCCACCAGTCTTCCTTTATAGGTTCTTTCATTCACCCTCTTATTATGTATTAAAAAGCAAAGGTTGAAAAGGAAGTCAGGCTACCACTTTAAGTAAAGTATAGTACTCACCGTATTTCTGCAGAGTAGTACACACTTTACAGTTAGAACACCACATACTGGTTTCTGTTGTATCACTGCCATCATGTTCGTCCAGGCCCAGGTCATTTCCATCACTGTCACAATCTTCGGCATTTTCTTTGGTGATATCATCATCTACACCGCCTTCCTGCTCATCGTCAGGACTCTCCTCCCCAGAGCTTTCACTTTCACTGCCCTCACCTCTCTTAGCTAGAAGAGTGGGAGTAGTGGAAGCTGTAGGAGGAGCAGGACCTGTAAAAAAATATGACAAGAAATTAGAGCAGGACAGAACACTACCTTAAATAATGATCTTGAAAATTCACGTACTATACCTTGCTTACTGCCAGACAATGAATACATCAAGTTCTTGCGAACACTTGACGCAACATTTTTCTCCAAGGCCGATTGTCCTTTTGCTGCGGCAACCTTCAAAGCCTTGTTGGCTTTCTGGGTAGCCTTCTTTGCCTCTTCCATTACTTGGCTCGGCATGGGGCGTTTGGATCCTAATGCTTGGGCAATGTTTCTTTCTGAGGCAACTGTAGGCAATTCAGGTTGCTGCTTGCCCCTACCACCCCTGCGTCTCTTAGATGGCAGTTTCTCCTTTTCCTTATCATTCATGATTTGCGTCTCAACATTCACAGCATGAATTTCAAGTTCCTCTTGATCATCTACAAACGTTGAGAAACAGTTGAAACGGTTAGGAACCAAAGCGAGGGTGGAACACGACGCGGGTGCAACAAGCCATAATAGAATGACAAGCCAACGAACTGAAGTGAGGTTAAGAACGTTCTCAAACAGTAGAAACAAGCCAATATCAACCAATTACAGAAAACTCACCGCTTATGGTTAATATTTTCGCCGGGTACCATTTTTTATCCCCAGAAAATCGAACTGAAGACATGGCTCCAGGGAAGCGAGACGATTCAGGCACATTACTGATAGGTTCGATTCCCGTTTTACTCTCTTTGGTCCAAAGCACCAAGGCCTTCGTATTTCGAGACATTTCTAGTTCACTTTCAACTACAATATTGCAGTACCACCATGAGCAAATGACTCAATTTGAGACACAGAAGTAGCACAGTAGATAAAACGTTGCAGGTGACTCAACCGCAAGCGCGCTACACGACACGACACACGTCCGCTGCGCCGTTCCCCTACCGCCTGGTAGCCAGTCCTACTACTGAAGACAACTGAGCACAACTGAGTGAGTGACTGAATGCGTCGCGGCACTGTATGCCAAAGCACAATTTCAATCCAATTTTAAATTGAGGGGAACGTCATTTGAGTTTTTCTGTTTGATTTTAAATCAAGTATCCTCATTTTTTTAAATTCGTAATGAAAATGAGATTATTTTAGTTGCTCATTTGATAGGGAATGACCAAATATATAATGTATGCGGATATTTTATTTTCTCAGGCATCAACTGTATCATATAATTTAATTTGCTGACATTTGAAGTAAGAATTGAGCGAGTAAAACGTTACTTACTCTACAACTATCCAGTGAAAGTAGTTTTTTGAACTTCGTCACGGCCACGATGTTCATTTGTTTGTTTTGCATTCCTCCCTCCCCGACCTCCTCTTTCTACTAGTTGGTCGTCCGTTTATTTTGTGCGTCTTTGTAAACCAGACCTTCTTTCCTTTCTTAAATTGATTCAGAATTCTTTTTCGATATTTGCTTTGTTTTATGAAACATGAATGTTGATGAAGAGGAGAGGAGACGTACAAAGCGAAGAGAAACGGATAAGAGGCGTTATCGCAGAGCGAAGAGACAACGCTTAGAGAATCAATCCTCTGACTCTGATGATGGAAGTTCTAAGTCAAACTCAGACCGTGTTAACAGTTCAAACGACTCATCTGACGGTAAATTCTATTTCTTTTGTGTCTCATTCTTGTTGCCTAGCGATAGGTTTATGTTTGTGAGTCCAAACACTCCTTCTTTACTTGTATATGTGGCACATAACCTACAATAACTCTCAGCTTGTCTGCTAATGAAGTGAGCTATAGAATGAAAAGTAATGTATTAAGTCTATTCTTTGTTGTTTTGTAGACTCGCCTCCCAACAGTCAATATTCCGAACCAGAACATAGAGATGATGCCATGTTCCATGATCAAGATGCAGTGATTGAAGGTAAAATTTATCGTAAAACATTCTTTACCCAGTTCATTTTGTTATTCCTTTGCTTGTTCATTTTTTAGGAGGAGCAGGAGCTGGAGGCAATGAGCCTGACAATGAACCTGGAGATTCCAACTCTGATAGAGATGACAATAATCAACCTGGAGATTCCAACTCTGATAGAGATGACAATAATCAACCTGGAGATTCCAACTCTGATAGAGATTACAATAATCAACCTGGAGATTCCAACTCAGACAGAGATGACAGTGCAAACGACTCATCCCATGGTAATATTTATTTGTATTTTGTGTTATTGTTCTAGTCCTCAGCTTATCTTCCAATGGAGTGCGATATAAAGAAAAGAAAACAAATAATGTCAACTGTATTCTTTATTCTGTTTTGCAGACTCATCTGCGCCCTCTTTACTCAACAGTCAACCTTCTGAACCAGACAATGGAGAAAATGTCATGTCCCCCAATCAAGATGATGCAATTGATGGTAAGAAAATTTATCTTACAAATATCCAAGTTACGTTTGCATGCATTTTTTTGTGATTAAAAATTTCTCTTTATTAAATGTGAGGGTTTCTTTACCTTTTGGTTTGACTTCATTTTTATATCAGGTTCTCTAATAATTTTTACTCATTCTTTGCTCAAGCTAAGTGTTTTATTTATGCACTTTCCATCAGAGGCTATGTCTTGAGAATATTATCCTGTAATATTCTGGGGACCATGTAGATTTCACCCCTCCTCCTGTGTGTATTTGGAGCCTAAAAAATTATTCACATAAAGTCAGTGCTTGGGTCATCCTGGCCGGGGGCTTGATGAGATCGAGGAGGACGGCGCCGGCCTGCGCCCGCTGCTGGCCCAGCCGCGCCGCCTCGCCCGAGTCATCCTGGCCGGGGGCTTGATGAGATCGAGGAGGACGGCGCCGGCCTGCGCCCGCTGCTGGCCCAGCCGCGCCGCCTCGCCCGGGTCATCCTGGCCGGGGGCTTGATGAGGTCGTGGAGGACGGCGCCGGCCTGCGCCCGCTGCTGGCCCAGCCGCGCCGCCTCGCCCGGGTCATCCTGGCGGGGGGCTTGATGAGATCGAGGAGGACGGCGCCGGCCTGCGCCCGCTGCTGGCCCAGCCGCGCCGCCTCGCCCGGGTCATCCTGGACGGGGGCTTGATGAGATCCTCGAGGTGCGCGTCGGTTTCTCGCCCCTACCACACTTACCCGCGTCGTATTACCTCCACGCGAATTTCGGTATGTCGCGTCTGCGTTGCAGTGCTAGAGTTCGGCCCCACCTCGCATTCGTAAAAATTTTTTCTCTAAGGAAAGCATTTGTTATTTTTGGCTGTGTACTTTGGTGGTACACAAACCGGGCTCCTGCCCGGTCCGGGACTGCCAACGGACTAAGCCCGATGAAGGCTGCGGTTCTGGAACTCGGTTCGGACATGTCCGATGTAGTCTGTGATCCTGGAACTCGGTTCGGACAAGTCCGCCGCCAGGCAGTCCGACGAAGGGCAGAAGCCGGACCAGGTCCGTAGGGCACACGGACCAACCACGGACCTGTCCGAGCCGGCCGGGCTGTTTCGGAACAGAATGGGAACAAGTTTGGAGCTTTTCATTTCTAAACGGGACGCTTACTTTTTAACTGCCAGGGAGCTCTTAAATTCAGGAAGTGATAATGTGTACCTGCTGAGAGCAAGGGCAATACTCAGCACAAATCTAAACATCCAGAAAACAAGATCACACGCTCTTATTGATGCTTCCTGCAGTGTTGCGGAGCTCGTGCCGAAGCTCCCGCTTGAATGCAGTGTAAAAGAAGAGCAAAGCTGCACAAATTACAACTGTCCCAAGGGGAAAAAGGAGTTCTCAAGAAAAGTTGTCACACTACACGTTTCCAATGGCGAAACAATGAAAGGTCTTGAGAAGCTCCTAAATGACAAGTTGCAAAAGAGCTACACTGTTAAAAATAATGTGAAAATTCACATCACATTTAATGTGACACCTTCACAAACTGATGTGAATTTTCACATCGTCAAATCAGGATTTGAAAATCTACATTCAAGTGTTGAATTTCACATCCGTTGTGAAAATTTATATCGGTTATGAAAATTCACATCACATTTGATTTGACACCTTCACAAACTGATTTGAATTTTCACATCGTCAAATCACAATTTGAAAATCTACATTTGTGTGTTAAATTTCACATCCGTTGTGAAAATTCATACATATTAATATTTATGTCCCTCGCCGCCGTTGTAAATTATCACTTCGCTGTTTTGTCCCCGGGGCTACCGTACTGTTGAAGATTAGTTCTTATTCAGATTTTTCCTTGATTATGTTCACGACCGGAGCGAGAAATACCTTTGATTAAAATCCTCAGTTAGAATTTTACTGTCTGGGGAGTCCAATGACAACCCTCCCTTAAAACAACTGGTGGGAAAGCCCTCACTGTTAAAAGAATTGGTATTAAAATTCACATCGATGGATATGACGCAATTTTCCTATCCGCGATGTGGAATTTCACATCACTACGAATATGACTTTTCACATCCTAGTGATGTGAAAATTCACATCCACGTTTTGAAATTTCACATCCACGTTTTGAAATTTCACATCCACGTTTTGAAATTTCACATCAGTAACTATGTGAAATTTAATATTGCAAATTGCGAATTAGAAAATGAATTTTCCAGATTTCTTGTTTGTGCTTACGCTCGTTTCCTCCCTTGACCGCTCACTTGGCCTCTCTTTCAACCCCTTAAGTACATTTTTCGATACATTACCTTACCGTTGAAATACCTTACCAGAGAGGGAGTTGAACCTCGGACCTTTGCACTGGCAACCAGTCGCGCTACCCACCAGACTACTGGAACGCGGTGAAGGGATTGCTGTAGCTTACGCGGGTCATCCCACGGCCGAACAGGCCAAGCTCTGCCGAGCCATTCCCGGAAGAGCGCAGGCGTCACCGGGCCGGCGGTGGGTGTGACAAGCCTAGGGGAGCGTCAGGGCTTTCCCACCAGTTGTTTTAAGGGAGGGTTGTCATTGGGCTCCCCAGACAGTAAAATTCTAACTGAGGATTTTAATCAAAGGTATTTCTCGCTCCGGTCGTGAATAAAATCAAGGAAAAATCTGAATAAGAACTAATCATCAACAGGACGGTAGCCCCGGGGACAAAACAGCGAAGTGATAATTTACAACGGCGGCGAGGGACATAAAGATTAATATATATGAATTTTCGCAACGGATGTGAAATTTAACACACAAATGTAGATTTTCAAATCCTAATTTGACGATGTGAATATTCAAATCAGTTTGCGAAGGTGTCACATCAAATGTGATGTGAATTTTCATAACCGACATGGATTTTCACAACGGATGTGAAATTCAACACTTGAATGTAGATTTTCAAATCCTGATTTGACGATGTCAAAATTCACATCAGTTTGTGAAGGTGTCACATCAAATGTGAGGTGAATTTTCATATTATTTTTAACAGTGCTGAGCTTGGCCTGTGCGGTCGTGGGATGACCCGCGTAAGCTACAGCAATACCTCCACCGCGTTCCAGTAGTCTGGTGGGTATCACGGGATAATGGTGCCCCCCCTGCCTTTTTTCTTGCTGCAAATAATGAATTGCCGCATTATTTACAGTCAGCTCATGACTAGTGCTGCCAAAATTCCTTTTTTCTAAATTTTCGGAAGGGGGCGCAACTATCCCGGGATGATTCTGCCCCTCACTCTTCCGGAGGAGGCATGGTTATCCCGGGATGATTGTGCCCCCTTTGTGCCGATCCTTGAGGGGGGGCATGATTATCCCGGGATGGTTATGCTGGTCTGTTCGTATTTGGGGGGCATGGTTATCACGGGATTGTTGCATCCCCCCTATACCCCCGGCATATCCGTCACGGGGGCAGTATTATCACCTCACAACTCCAACTCTTTTTTCAAGAAATATAAGAGCACTCAGTCTTATATCATCACACTTGTGATAGTAAGTGATCCCTTTTCTCTTTCTTATTTCTGAAAACAACTCTTTTGCTACCATAAAACTGATTGGCAATATTTATTTTCAGATATTTTCAAATGAGGTTGATACTGAATACCGTTGCCACTCAGCATTTTTTTAGGGAGGTTTTCAACTTTTTTTTATTAGGAAGAGGAACTGATTATTACTTGAGCCTTCTTTTCAAGTGAAAAAGTGAGGTAAGGTATACAGGCTAATGGTTACATTTAATCTTTTGCTTCATGACATTTTTTTATTGTATTTCATCTTTTTATTTCTGGGGGACTTGATTCCGACAGCTGCAATTGAATCACAACCCAAGGTGTTTTGTAGAGGAAGAGATGACACCTTTTTCTACATTGAGGACAGGAATAGTTATGCTCAGTCATAATTCAGCACTGGCCACCTCGCCATTCTTTGCATTTTGTTTGTCAAAGTCAAGACGGTAAATAGAATCTGCACATTACATGCACAAAAGTCTTATAAAGGCAATCCTTTTCAAAAATATTTTTTTTTTCTACATGTTTGATTTTTCTTTTATATACTACACATCATTTTTGGTCGGAACTTTTTGTCCGTATCTGGAGCATTGGATTTTTTTGTTCAGCTTCTGCTCCGAATTGCTTTTAATGTTTTGATTTCCCTTCCCTCCATGTGTCCAGCTTTGCAATGTGTGTTCCGCTGTGCTCATTGTTGCCGTTTTTATCTGCTTTGCTACGTCCTGCTTACCATCCTGCTGCCCCCTTGCAGTTACGATCAAAATATAATGTGATTGTATTTTTGTTTAAGTGATCATTATTATCCGAAGGATTGCCTTAATAAGATTTTTCTGTAATTTCTTGTCTATGCAGGCACTGCTTACACCCTTTTGTCACTTTATCTGAGAGAGATTACAACAAACTTGCTGTGCTGAGCATCCCCCCGCCCCCCTTTGTTTTCCCCTAACCTTCTGCTACAAGTGCTGAGCTTTGCGCTGTGTGTTTTGCTTTGCTGCGTGTTGCTTTTTAAGGTGCACACCCCTACCCCTCCGCTTTAGCATTTTATGTTCAGCTTTTGCCAAATCTTGCTTTAAATGTTTCCCACGCACTCCCGACTGCTTTGGCATTTCGTGTTCATCTTTCCGCCCTTCACCTCACCATCCCTCTCCTCAGTAAGTTCTGTCCTTTCCCTAGCTAGTAAGAGTGCTCTGTACTGTGATAGACAAAGAAAATGCATAGAGAAAATGAGATAGGTATTGTTGATTCTATTTCATTTTTTTTTAATAACCAGTATAGGACTTCTGTGTACATGTGTACATTTGAAAACTCCCTTATAAAAAAGAGGGGTTACAAAAATATTCAAAGGACTTTCTGTATTAAATTTGGAACTGTGTGTTACCCGCTTACATTGTACGGAAACAGGTCGTCTCTGCGGCATCACTTTAGATGTATTTGCCTCTGTCTTTGCGGTCTCCGAGTTCGTTTATTGACTAATTTGCCAAATTCTTCTTATTCTCCTAGTTTCACTTTCAATATGAATCTAATTAAGTTCAACATGCATGCAGTGACCATTTCCTCACCTTCTGCTACAAGTGCTGAGCTTTGCGCTGTGTGTTTTGCTTTGCTGTGTGTTGCTTTTTAAGGTGCACACCCCCACCCCTCCGCTTCAGCATTTTTGCTGAGCGTAATGTCATGAAATTATTTTTATCATAACATGAAAAAAACAAAATAGCGAAGCTTCTCAATTTGCCTTCGTGCCAGCTAGAGCTGATCTTTTACACGCGACAATGTAGGCAACCTAAAAAGATAAAACAACAAAAAGATCGGAGTTTTAACATTTGATAATGCTGGTATAAAAGAAACACGGAAAGCAAAAAGTAATAAGAAATACAATTTCTATGCAAAAATTTCCCTTTTCACATATTTAAATGACATTGAAAATTTCATGAAATTTGTGAGTGTGCGGCATGGGCTGTAGTGGTACCACAGCCGATGTCAACTACATGACCCTCACAACCTCCTGATCACGAGGTCCGAGTTGTGATGTTATGGAAATGTATCTGAACATGATTGCAATATTTTGAAAACAAGATTCTTTTCAAAACTTTCAAAAACTCCAGTGGAACACAACCCATCAATCCATCATTTCATATTTTGTATTCACCACGACAGGCCAAGTTTACTAATGCAATTTAAGTCATTGCGAGCAATGCCCAAAAAAATATTTTAACTCATTGGTTGGATATTTCGGTGTCTCTAGAAGAATCTTATGAAAAATGATGGATCCGTCATAGAGATATATAGAGGCACCATACCACCTTCATAATTTGTAAAAATATGTTTATTGCATTGCTGTACATCTTATATTAGTTCAATTATTCATTAATTTTATTAATTTAAGGACTATTGATTGATTGATATGATTTTTGCTGTCAAAGAAGATTTTAGTTTTAGTTTATTCTAAAATATCTGACTAGCCTGAGAACACTAAATGTGATGGTAAACCAAGAATGAGATGAACAGTTACCGTTACCTTGTTCGAACCTTCCCTGTATCCTTAGTATTTAAAATATTATTACAGAAAAAGGTGTCCAATGTTGAGAGGAAGTCAATTTTAGTGAAATTAGTTCATGCTCACCCAGTGTAGAACAACAGTCTTAAGTAGCTTCTAGTCATTCCACACAGGTTCTATGGGTTTACATTGAGAAAGCTGGAAAGCGCAATCCCCATAACTCTGAAAATAAAAGGCTACGTTTGATGAGTCTTTCAGGATAAATCATGGGTAATATGAGCTACTTTCAGTATTTTTTGCGTCGAAAAATTTTATGACATCATTTGAGATATTTCCAAAAGTACACTTCAAAAAATCAAAAAAAAATAAAAAAAAATTGCTTTTTCCAAAAAAAAAAAAAAAATCATCTACTGACACCTAACAGGCTGCATACCAAGTGGAAAGTCGCTACCATGACTCCTTCCCTACTTTTACCTATACCTCATAGTACCGAAATGGTAGTATTTTATATCTCCAGACTGGGTGCACCTAGAGAGCTGCCATTTACAGGGTAGAGTCTTGTACCACAGGAGAGCCAACAAAAAAAAATGGTCGATTTTGGAGACAACTTTTTTTTTTCAGTGTACCGTTGACATGGAATCACTCACTTGCAAGATATAATATCAGAATTTAACATTGTTTCTATTATGAAATCTTTAAAATTTATTTCAAAAATATTTCACTGAACAGGAAAATGTCATGTGCTCAGCTGTCCTGGCATGCCAGGTCCTAGTATGTTCAGCTTTTGCCAAATCTTGCTTTAGATGTTTCCCATGCACCCCTTCTGCGTTGGCACTTTGTGTTGAGCTTTCTACCCTTCCCCTCACCATTCCACTACTAGGCAAGCTTTACTTTTTACCTAGCTTGTCAGTTTGCTCTGCTCCATTAGAGGAAATAAATTTCTTTAATCTACCCTGTACAACCAAAAAGTTACACCTGTGAATATGCTTTAATAAATTTTTTCAGAACTTGTTGTTTGATTTTTTTTCCTGCCTTTGATTGGTTTTCCTTTTGCTGCAGTTTAAGCTCAAAACACTTCAACTGGCAATTTGATGAACATATTTCGTGATCCTCAGCAAGTGTATGCAAATTTGATCTTTATCACTTCTGGGCGACAGAGACTCGTCTGTGCATGGTGTTGCTGCTGCACGGCACAACGTACATTAGACGCCCTGAGGTAGGCAACCCACTGGACGCGGGCGTGACTGAAGAGCTCGGGCTGCCTGCGGCCGAGGGTTGTGGGCAGTTGGCACAGGCCTAGTCACAGTCAACCTTGTGCTGTTTTACGGTGTTCTGAGTCGGGCACACACCTCTGCTCGCAAACGAAACGCTGCACACGTTTGATGACGTGGTATCTGGGCTTCCCCTCTCCGATTCATCCTCTCTCGGCCGTTCATTAGGGGCTACGGAATGGGCTCTCTCCCACTTGGGGTACCGCGACGCTGTCAGCTGATACGCAGGTCGGGCAACACGATTGTTGTGTATTACGAGGCCCCCAAACTACTTCCCGCCCCACCACCCCCATAGAGACAAAGTAGACTTGGCTGCCTACCCACCCGGCGCAGTGCCTTTATCCTGCAGGGGCGAGGCTGGCGACTTACCTGAATCAGCTCTATCCGAGGGTGCGTCTATGAAAAATGGTGCAGATTCGGGCTTTAGGACAAAGGGGATTGTTATTAAGAGAACTGACAGAGTTGCATATCTTTCTTTTACTGAAAAGCAGGCTTTATTTCGAATTGAGTGCACAGCAGGTGAAAAGTGCAAAGGCGAGTAAGCATTCAGCAAGGGCAGGTCGAGCAGAAGTAAAGGATGTGCAAGGCATACGAAGAACAGCGGACACTCTCGTCGGAAATGGAACAGCAACAGCACTCACATGCAACAAACATAAATACAGAATAAAAACCAAGTTTAGTTTTCAACGAAAACAAAGGACCCACTGACACAACAGTGAAACAAGGACACCGACACATAGCACTATGTTCAAGTACGGCCGCCACGGTCAAGCGTATCAATCAGTGGCCTCACTGCAAAATCTCATGTGACATGCTTTACACATGTGCTATATCCATTTAAGAACTCTTCCTTTTGGCGCTAAGGTAGCGTGCGCTCACGCGGGCATGAGGCAGGCAAAAGAGAGAGTGGGGAGCGTGACGTTCAGCTTCCCCTCCCCGCTCCCTGCCCCTCACCCGTCTCGCCTCACGCCCGCGTGAGCGCACGCTGCGCTGAGCGAGGAAAAGAACAGTTCTTTATTGGAGATAGGACAAGAGCAAATACTAAGCTCGACAGCATGCTAGGCGCCAGACTCCGCATGGCGCGGTCTAGCGCCGGTGCCAGTAGCACCCACACTGTAAATTTAAGTGCGCAACCCTTCAATACTTAAAAGTGCGCAAAACTAGGTTGAATACTTCAAAGTGTTAAACTGATTGTTTGCGCACTTGCAAGTGTTTAATTTTCCAGTTGAACACTTGCAAGTATCCAACAGTTTGATTGCGCACTTGAAAGTGCTTACCTGTTAGGTTGCGCACAATAGAGTGCTTACTTAATTGTTTCCGCACAATCAAGTATTCAACTCCTTAGCTGCGCACTTTTACTCCCTACCAGGTCTGGACCATGGGAATAAAGTTATTTTACACTCCTTTGTTATTTCCTCGTAGGAACTAACTCTGGTGTGATTTAAATCTTCAGCCTAAGAAAATTTGCCATTTCACTAGTTTTAGTCACTGACTGCACTCATATCGACACTCTGATCACTTTGACCAAAAGGTATAAATGGTGTATGGTTTGTTTTTCAATGCAGCATGTTCATATAACATGAATATGGAAGTACAAAAGCTTACCGTCCAGCTCAAGTCACACCTGCTGCAGAAGAGCCATAACCAACATAACCCCACTTGCGGTCCTTAGGAAATGAGCTGGGCCGTGATAAAACACCAACAGGTTCACAGGAACTTTGACAGTCGTCTGACACGCTCCTTCTTGATGATTTTAGTGATGACACGATGCACGGTAACACATTCTAGAGATTTTGAAAGCCAAAAGCCAAGAGTTTTCCTCAAACTTTAAACAACTTCGACTATCCATGACAATTTTTTTTCCCCCTCTGGAATACTGCCTGCGCCAGGGCTGACACATATTTGGCGTAGGAAGTGCGGCGGCCTCGCGGCCAGGATACTAAGCGGGGCAGAGACTAAGCAGGATGCGGAGCGGCTCCAGCGCTAGTGGGGAGCAGGGAGGGAAGCAGTGGGTGTGCTTAAAAGTGTAGCGTAGGGTTGTGCTTAAGCAGCGCCGCTACAGCTTTAACTCCCAGACGGGGGTTGGTAAGGATGTTTTGAAGAGTGGGCTGGGCGCCTACCGCCTCCATCACTTCACAGAGGCCGACTCGGTCGATGAACGGGCATTCTTCGACGAGATGCTGAGCCGTGCAGTCCTCGTCCCTGTCGCCGTGACAGTGCGGGCAGCGCAGGGGCACTTGCTTCGCCCTGGAGGTAAACCTGTGCAGGACGGCTGGTGTAGCGGCGTGGCCCAACCTGAGGCGTGTTACTGCCGTCAAGGCCTCTCGTTTCCTTTGCACGGAGTGGAGCCATGGTCTGGTCTGGAGCATCGGTTGAATGCTGTAGAGGTGGCGTCCTTTGTCGGGCTCCGCGTGCCAGTCGTGTTGCCAGCCCTCGCGCAGGAGGCGTTGTTGGGCCCGGTAGAAGGCTGGGGGAGGAGCTTCGTAGTGCTGCGGGGGGTGGCTGGCCCGAGCTTTGTTTGCCGCTGTGTCTGCGTTCTCGTTGGGCCCGATGCCGCGATGGGCCGGCACCCACGACAAGAGCGGGTCCTGCCCCCTGTCCAAGAGGAGCAGAAGGTCTCTTCGGGCGGCGATGAGGATCGGGGGCGTCGTTGCAGTCGGGAGGCTCCGTGAGACCGCCCGGACTGCTGATAGGCTATCTGACAGGATGAGGGGAGACACGTAGGTGTGCTGATCGGCGTGGCGGACTGCTTCCCGTAGCGCAAAGAGCTCCGCCGTGTACACCGTGGCGAGAGCGGGCAGACGGAACAGATATTGAGTGCCGAGGGTCGCATCGATCATCGCTGCTCCAACTGAGACAGCGCCAGTCGCGTCCTGTTCGCTTGAGCCGTCTGTGGCCAGGACAGGGCGCCCGGCCCAGGCCGTTTGCCGCAGTCGGTCGTATGTGGCTGGAAGGTCTGCTGCGTCCACCTCGGTGATCGGGGCCGGTGGGAAAAACGTGTGCGCTGGTATGGCGCGGACCCAGTCCTACCAGTCCAGGTCGTAGCAGGGCCAGTGCATTGGAGGGTGCTGATGGGGCTGTTCCGCTGGTAGGTCTACGAAGCGTCTGACGAGTAGGGGTGCTGCCCCTAACCGGCGAAGAGCCTGTCCGTGCGGGGTGATTTCCCGCAAGTTGTTGTAGGCCGTGGGTGTGGGGTGGGAGCGCCACCGTAGCAGCATGCGGTCAGTTAGGTAGGCGTACCAGTAGTGGAGCGGCCAGTCCCCGGCCTCAACTTGCATGGCGCAGATCGGTGTTTACGGCATCGCTCCTAAGCATATTCGGAGAGCTTTGTTGCATGATTTTTGGAGACGGTCCCAGTTGGATGCTGTCCGGGGGTCGACCAGTCCTGCGCCGTATTCTAGGATGGTCTTGATGGTTGACGTATACAGTATCCATGACAATTCTACTTCTGCTGCAGGCTTGGCTTATTCGCAGCCTAAGCCCGAGAGGCCTCTGGCGGCGGAAGGTCGAAGCATCTGTTGATCTTCTTGTTTTTGTTGTTGTTGGTGGTGGTGGTGGTGGTGGTGGTGGTGGTGGTGGTGGTGGTTGTTGTTGTTATTGTTGTTGTTTTTATTGTTTACTTCTCGTCTTCACTCTTGTGTGAGTGTGATTGCGGAGAATCGTCATAACTGCGCGGTGATTTTCGTCATCCTAATAGGCACTTGAAACACTTTTGTCTTGGTGAAATCAGCCTACCGATTGGCACTATCTGCTTTACTCGAAGCTTCGGCGGCGTAGACAGACACAGAAGTTGCTCGAATCGCAGCCATGCTTGGCTACCAAACGAAACTTAATGAACACACCATTTTCTTTGACTGTCGCTATCGACGCGAAACCCTCAACATCTTTGGGCTAGCCTCGTACAATTTCACGAAATATTAAAAGTTTTACTTGGTTTAGACTGTCACTGTCGAATTTATAGCGAATTCCTGTCATCTGCACTCTTTAACCTACAATGGTTCTTCATGGCTAGAGTCTCTTCTTATTTTATGGGGCCTGTGTCAAGCCTGTGTTCGAATGTGTCATCGACGCATCCGTGCAACAACGGCGGATCTGTGGAGAACACGTGAACAAAGGCGGATCTGTTTAGGACGCGTGAACAAAGGCGGATCTGCTTTTTGAGAATTTCTGCATGTCTATCTTTGGAGGCCTCTTAGTCCTCGTGGTAAAGTCGGATCATTCCGGACAATACCTCATTGCACTCTGCATTGAGCCTGGAATAAAACGATAACGCTTTTGAAACGATCCGACGTCACCACGAGGAGTAAGAGGCCTCCAAAGATTGGCATGCAGAAATTCTCAAAAAGCAGATACGCCCTTGTTCACGCGTCCTAAACAGATCCGCCTTTGTTCACGTGTTCTCCACAGATCCGCCGTTGTTGCATGGATGCGTCGTCATCCTGAGAGTTGTTTGCAGGGCCTGTTGGAGATCCCAGAGGTGAAGTGTAGAGCTGCAGGCCATCAACTTCAAAGAACCTCAAGATTTTCGTAGCCTTGGTGTGTATTTCTTGATCTCGTGATATTATGTATATTTTTGTACCTGGCACACCAGTTTTGACCTAATTCAGTTTTGAATCCTCTCCTTTATGTTTTAGGAGCAATTCTGCAAGTCCCGAGCTACATGAAAGTTGTGTGAACACGGTTTCTTGGGTTTGGCCCGTTCTCTCCTGAAGTCAATCTCTAGTCTGGCCATCGGACTAAAGCATGAGAGGTAGGTATCTCATTTGCCCTGATACCCTAATTTGCATGAATGTGCCCTTAACTTTTTTTTTAAACCACTACTTATAGTGTAATGTCTGTAATTATTTTGTTGACATATGTTACAGGTGACCTGATATGATGACTGCATGGACAACTTAGGATCAGCGTAATTCCTGGTGGATTCATCACACCCAAAAATTCGACCTTCTCAGAATGCCTCCCAATGTTTGGAAGTTGTTGCTCAGGTAAAGAAAGTAACCCCAAAAAATTTTGAGCTCGATATTGCAAGAAATGGCTGAGAAAAAATTTTTGAGCATTTGGAGGAAATTATTGCACTTTTGGGGTTGAATTTCTTAAAAATTCTAGAATTTGGATATGCTGGTAGATGGAGGTCAAAGGTGATGTTTTCCCAGCTTCCTAAGACTAAACTCAGTAACTTTTTGTCAGAATGCCACTCTCCGATGAATTCCAAGGATTTGGCTACACTTTAGTCAGATCAGCGGAACAAGTTTCCCTTTCCTACATAGCTCAGGACTCGCCACCTCAAATCAACTTTGTGGTACACCGATATCTTCATGAGACAGTCAGAAACAACATATTACATTTTGGTGAAGGTATTTTTTAGTATAAGGAATCTATGGGCAACTAAATGTAAAAATACGATTTCAGGAAATCCTGGTAGGCACGAAGTTAATTAATGTTTTTGTTTCACTAAATTCTTCGGTAGAAGATGGTTTATATAGAAATTTACTTTAAAAATTCTAGCCTTATGGGTCATGTTACTGAATTTCTTTTATCTCAGGGTCACTAGTTCAGCGGGTCACATGCCAAATTTTAGATTTCTAGCTCAAACGATTTTGAAGTTAGTCTCTCAGTAAAGATTGTCCGATCAGCTTGATTTTTGAACTGTGGGCTCGTTGTGCAATGGGCATTCGAACTCTGCTCTTACATTTTTATTCTAACGTGTCGTTCGAAATTTTATTTTTTGAACTACTGTGCATGAGTAGAATCAACAAGTTCCCGGCCCCGCCGGTCCTCCTCCCCTGCGCGCCGCGCCGAGGGGTCGAGCAGCCTCAACAATGGCGACTCGGCTCCCCTTTCCACGCTGTTTTCCCGTGACAAGTCGAGTATAACCATAGAAACAGAGATTTTAGATCGAAATTTCTCAAAATTGGCCGCTAACTTTGGGCTGGCATTTCAGCAGTGAACTCAGGAGATTGAGTTCTACCTCTCTGCCAAATCTTATGAAAATCGTATAGAAAAATCTGGATTTAGGTAAGGGGCCACACTGCTAAAAAAAAAAAAATACGATTTCACGAAATCCTGGTAGGCACGAAGTTCGTTTGTTTTTGTTTCACAAAATACTTCGGTGGATGATGGTTTATGTAGAAATTTAATTGAAAATTTCTAGCCTTATGAAGCATGTTATTGAATTTGCTTTTATCTCAGAGTCACCAGTACAGCGAGTCACATGCCAAATTTTAGATTTCTAGCTCAAACGATTTAGAAGTGATTTAGAAAAAGCCCCCCTCCCCCCCCCCCCCCTTTTCTACTCAGCTACGGTTCTCCTCCCGTGCGCGCCGGGAAGGGCAGAGGGGCCGCGCGGGCCGAGGGGCCGAGCGGCCGAGCACCAGCGACAATGCCGATTCGGCTTGGCTCGCCATCGGAACTGGCACTATTCGCAGTCGGCTGGAGGAGGCGTCGCCGCCTTATAGACAGAACGAGGGGCGTTTGAAGTTGGAGTGCCCAGACCTCCCTTCTATAGTTCTAGGCTGGGACCTCCACTCAACAAAAGAAGGCCGGTGGCTCGGCGGCTCGCTCACGCGTCCTCCTCGCGACTTAACTCGCGTCCACTACCGAGAGATGAGAGTCACTAGCGCACGAAGCGAATTTAACTATCTATTTTGCCCGAACGAAATGTTATACAGCCGAAATGACTGTGAAAACAGGAGTTTCAGACCCACGGAAATCGTTTCCCAAAGAAGTTCAATGGATTCATAAAATTATTCACGTAAATGTACACCATTTCAAGAATTCTGCTCACCAGATTAAAGTCAAACTTCCCAAACAGTTTTCTGCAGGTGCAAAACCACTGTAAACGCATTCAGTTCGCCATGTCAACGTTCCGATAACTTTACACAATGATTTAAAGTCGCGAGGTGGGACCCTCTCAGCCCCCGGCCGTGGCGGCCATGGTTGAAAGAGGGCCGGCGGGGCCGGCGACACGGCGCCTCACGCGTCCGCCTCAAACCAACCTAGAATATATTTGGCAAGATTTTAATTTCGTGACGATCTTAAGTTATGTTGCAGTTCTTTAGCACACAGGTATGGGAGGCACTACACATTCACAAGGAACGCAGAGGCAGACTTGGTGAGAGCCAGCCCCCCAGCGGGCCAGCTGTCAACAACCCGCCTTGACAACCACTAAATCGAACCACCAGCCAAGAATTAAAGGGTCCTAGTTTCACATTTGCCACACACTTACCATTAAATGAAATAGACAATTAAAATATTAGGTCAAAACTTTCTGTGAGAGCCCAAATCGTGAATTTTATCCGCCTCACATTTCCAACACAAACATGGCGCCGAGCGGGCCAGCTATAAACAACGCCGCCTTGGTGTCCACTCAAACCAACTCAAAATATATTTTGCTAGTTTTAGATTTAGTAACAACGTAAAATGATGTTGCAGGCTTTTAGTAAAGAACTGTGGATGCATACACGCAATACCACGGAACACAAGAGTAGACTTATTTGTATCTTTTAATGAAAACATGAGCTGAGGATTCACTCTGAGGTTGGCGGTATTGTCACAAGCCCCGCCCAAGGCCAAATTACAGTCCCAGCCGACAATCAGGAGCCACGGCGGCCAGCTCGTGGTCACGTTTGAAAGTCTCCTTGTGGTGAACGTGAACCCTTTAACATGGCGTGAATCTGCAACGATTCTGACGTGACCACTCCTTGCGTTGACACTTTTGGATATCGAGGTACAAAGCAACAGGCGACCGTTTTCATTGGCTGGATTTTCGCGCGAAATAATGTTATTGGTCAGAGCCGACTCGGCTCCATGACGAGTCGAGTATTACCATAGAAACAAAGATTTTAAATCGAAATTTCTCAAAATTGGCCGCTAACTTTGGCCTGGCATTTCAGCAGTGAAATAAGGGAATTAAGTTGTACCTCTCTGCTAAGTCTTATCGAAATCGTATAGAAAAATCTGGATTTAGGTTAGGGGCCACACTGATTAAAATCGGATCCGGAGACAAAACCATAAGGCTACTTCGTGCCTAAAAATACGATTTCAGGAAATCCTGGTAGGCACGAAGTACATTTGTGTATTGGTTGTAGAAAGTATTTGAGTTAGTAAATAGTTGTTTTAGAAGAAGGAGTTTATTTATACTTTAAAAAGCATACTAATTCTTATTATGTTTTTTTCAAAACACAGGCATACGATTGAGATGACTCAGAAACTAAAACATTTTTCATTACATTTTCTAGTTCTTGCATATGAGTTTCAATACTCTTTTTATCTTGCATTTTTTTTAAGTTTTGTGTCTTCTGATGTTTGTGTTTTTTCTTCTTTCTCTGGTTTTTCAGTTTCTGTCATTTTTCTGTGAATAAAGAAATGAGTCAATACAAGCTTTTATACGGTGTTATTAAGTGTATGATTTACAAAATTTACCTCTTATAATCATTTCTTTCTGATCTTTTTCTCCATTGCGGTTTCATATGGAGCCCTTGATTATTGTATCTGTGATAGTTTCCACGTCCTGTTGGTGTTCCACGTCCTCTCGGCATTCCACGTGGCATTCCACGTCCTCTGTGCATTGCACGTCCTCTGGGCATTCCACGTCCTCTTGGAATTACATGTTGTCCTCGCCAAATATTACCACGTCCTCTTCGAGTATCCAACAAATCTAAAAAATACGTTATAACTTAATTTTACTTTATTATTATGTCAATGCTGTTATATGTGTGTTCGCGGGTGTTAATTTTTAACCACGGTAGAATTAAATAAAGCCTTATTCTATCATAACAGTTAGTAGTTATTGTACTTACCGCATGCCATGTGGCAGGCTTTAACCAACGTTTCAACTCTGAAATCGTCCATTTCACTGTTTTAGATAATCTTTGCACTTCTAAAACTGACGCCAAAATAGTTTTGATGTGAGGGAACCCCCTGTTAATTGTTGTGGTTTTTATTTATTTCGAAGAGGTATTGTGCGAGACTATTAGCACGGAATGAAACAATTTTCATAATGTGACAGATATTTTTCTTTTAAAATGTTATTCGTTATTTTTCATACTTTTCATGTTTGAGTATGTATATGAATGTCAATATGAAAGTTGTGGACATGTTGGTATCAATCGTATTTATGTTGTACGTAGTGTTGTGTACAGTAAGTAAAAAATTTAAATTCGTGGTAAGTACGGAACCTAATTTTAAATTTACTTGAATGGAATTATATAGGGGTGCAATTTTTTTATATTTATTGTTATTACAAGATTTACACGGAAAATGAACTGAGTAGTGATGTTGCTATGGTGATTTGTGTGGCTTATATGTGCTTGTGGCTTGTTTGGCTTGTTTTTCGTTGTGTGTATTCCTGTTGATAGCAAATTTAAAGTTATAAAACATGGCTAATCTTTTAAAGGTTTGTGGAAAATATAATGAGGAAATGTTTTTGGGGTGACGTGCGGAGGTACCCCTGTGCGGAGATACCCCCCTGAATATAATTAAAAAATATACAATGGGTCGTTGTTATGTTGTTTGACTGCTATCTCGATAATCGGGAGCGGGCTGCATATTTCGTAAAGTGCAGTGAATATTCCATTTAATGGGTTGTATATCTGGTTGCAACGTTTAAAAGTTGATGGATTATTTTTTTTTCTGCCCTTGTATATCTGTTTCGAGAAATACAAGGTACCATAGATATTTCATTTTTGAAGCTTGGCCGTCGTATGTATATCTTCGAGTATACAATGTATATTTATTACAGGAAATACGCTTTAGGAAAAAAGTGGATCGCATATCCTCTTTTAAGTTACCAACGGAAATCAACCGCGACTTGATTTGTTCTGTTAATTTATTCGATTACATCATCATTTCCCTTGGGACGAATATTATTTTCAGTTGAATTTCTCGCCGGACTCGCCTGCAGGCTCTTCTCTTTCTTTTTCTCATACTCACACCGAATCGCAATGTGTGTAATCCTAGTAATCTTGGTAATTTTGGTAATCCCGAAAACTGTGTACAAGAAAATTGGGAGTGTTGGACCCCTCGCACAATAACCTTATGCTGACTGTATCAAACCTTACGGCTATACGTGCATGCCAATACTTCAACGCGGTCAGGCTTGTATCAATGCAATTACGGACGGTATTATTGATGACAATTTTTAAACAAAATTTCAAGATTCGCAGAAAATATGTCCACCTCTCTGAAAGTTCTTCCTTGCTGCAGGGAGTGTTCCATAGTTCTTTCGCATACTTTTTCTGCTCACTCTTAAGGTGACTTGAATTGGCCATACCCCACCAAACACCAATATGGTTAATTGAAACAGAGGCCGCTCGTTCTCTTGACTGACATGATACCTGTAAAGCGCTGTTCAAAATTTTACCGGATTATCCGGTGAAAGCTCGAAACAGCGACATCAGCTCAAGTGGAGAGGGGGTAGGGAGTGGTGCTACTCCAGTCTGCTCTACGCATTCACATTGCGATTCGGTGTGAGTATGAGAAAAAGAAAGAGAAGAGCCTGCAGGCGAGTCCGGCGAGAAATTCAACTGAAAATAATATTCGTCCCAAGGGAAATGATGATGTAATCGAATAAATTAACAGAACAAATCAAGTCGCGGTTGATTTCCGTTGGTAACTTAAAAGAGGATATGCGATCCACTTTTTTCCTAAAGCGTATTTCCTGTAATAAATATACATTGTATACTCGAAGATATACATACGACGGCCAAGCTTCAAAAATGAAATATCTATGGTACCTTGTATTTCTCGAAACAGATATACAAGGGCAGAAAAAAAAATAATCCATCATCTTTTAAACGTTGCAACCAGATATACAACCCATTAAATGGAATATTCACTGCACTTTACGAAATATGCAGCCCGCTCCCGATTATCGAGATAGCAGTCAAACAACATAACAACGACCCATTGTATATTTTTTAATTATATTCAGGGGGGTATCTCCGCACAGGGGTACCTCCGCACGTTTTCGTGTTTTTGTTAATTTAAAGTTTTTAATGTACGTTTAATGTGAATTTGTTTTAGAGGGTTGCGTCGGCTATGATGAAGGATGTGACATGTGACTCAACTCCTTGCTCTAAAAATATAAAGTTGGATGATAGCAATGAAAATGAGGCTGTATCTAGTGAAGTGGTATTTTTTTATTGTGTTGATTGTTTTTTGTAGTGTTTTTATTGTGCATGGTTCAATAGAAGTTGATCTTTACAGCACAATCCCAAACCTGACGTATCAAGAGGAAATTGTAGTACTCAAAGTGAAGTTGTACCATCAGTACATGATGTGAATGGTAAAGAGGAAGATGACGATTTGTTCGAGGTTAGTTTATTTTTATGTGAGTTTTTTCTGTTGTGTGTTAGTAATATTAATTGAAGTTTTTGTTTGCTTTTAGGAATTGAATGAACCAACCGAGAGGGTTATCCAGAAAGTGAGTGAAATGAAGATTGGTGCAATTTATCAACTAGTTGATATATATTCGATGCAGATTGAAGATAGGCTTGCAGTAGTTGGTGGTTTCCAATTAGATGAAGAACCTGTAATATATGTGTGGATGCCAACATCTTTGGTTCGTAATTATGATGCAAAGAAAGTACTAGATTTGAAGGCGAAAATAAGTAATGGTAAGAAGGGATATGCCGTTTACAGAGGTATGAAGGCAACAAAGTACAATACATCATCTTCTGACATAGTTTGGGTTCAAAAGAAACAAAATTAACTGAGGTATGTGCATTATTATTACGCATTATTAATATGGTTTGTCTTTCATGGTGTTATACATTATTCATGGTGAATACATTATTTGTGAATTGTTTTCATTTTATTTTGGGGTCATTCCATTTCTTGCCTGTGTTGAATTTAAGTGCATGTACTGTCTTTAATTTTTTCTGAATTTTGTTGTGAAGTTTTGTTGTGAAGTTTGCATGAAAAAATATGCATGTAAAAGTTTGCATGTTAATGTCTGCATGGTTTTCAATTTATGTATTGTTTAAAGATTGCATGTAATTTTTTCTTTCATGTATGTTTCATAATAAACATTTTAAAACATGAAGTATTCCTCATTATAGTTATCTGTTCTCAAGTGTAAGATCCACACCAGGTGTGGGAACAAACTCTTTTGTTACTTGAATGGAGCAAAAGTGAACTAAGTAAAGAAGATTACGCTGAATATGGTGAGTAATGAATAAATTGTGATGGGTTGTGATTTGTTTTTATTATGGGTGCACTTTCATCTTTATTAAATCTTAGAGTAGGAATAGATATTTGAGGTAGTGTAGTGTAGTGAGGTAGTGTATATGTTATTTGACAGTTAATAAAGTGAGCTGGCATGTTTCAGTTCATGTTATCAAAGACATATTTTTGTGTTGCCAGTTGTAAGTTGTATCAAGACAGTTGTGGGTAATGTTTTACTTTGGTTTGTAGTATAGATTTGAAATTTTTGATGGTCAGTAAAAATTTTGTGGTGGAATTCATGAATTAGTTGATATTAAAGCTGTTTTGTTTTAGTTTTTACAAGTTACAGTACTGTAAAACAGGCTAATATGGACCATGCTATGTAAAGTGGACCACCTTCATTTTCTTATTGTCTTTCTTTGATCGACTTGTACTACCACTTTGTTGTGTTCCTGACAATACTGTACGACAGCTGAGTTGTTGCATGAGTTATGCAGAAGCGAAACATAGGAAGGAGAGAGTGGTTTACATTACCTCACATGGTTTGTATAGGGTACTCCGCTAGAGCGCTCAGCGGAAGTGCGAAGAACAAAAACGGATACAGAGAGCCGTGGTGGGGGCGGGCGAGCGGAGGAGCGGTGGAGAGGCGGGGAGGCTCCCCCACCACCCGCCGCTCCTCCGCTCGCCCGCCCCCACCACGGCTCTCTGTATCCGTTTTTGTTCTTCGCACTTCCGCTGAGCGCTCTAGCGGAGTACCCTATTAGATTGTTTTACGGTATTTCATTTCACAACAAATATAGTGAGCTGGCATGTTTCAGTTCATAAAGGTGAATCCACAATTTTGCTCATAGCTCACAGTTTATGCATTCATGTGCTTATGTGGTTTAAAAATTACTCTCATTGAACTATATGTGTTTGATGAAAAATATGAGCTATGAGCAGTATTGCGGATTCATTTCAAGTTGAAAGTAGTTAGTAGTATGAAGATAGTTGTTTGTATTTTGGCGTGTAGTATAGATTGTAATTTCTTTGTTGGGCAGTAGAAATTTTGTGGTGTAATTTATGATTAAGAAGCTGGCATGTTTCCGTTTTTATTTTATTTAAGTATGAATAAAGTGTGGTGGGATGTTAGCGTGTGGTGAAATGGTATTAGTAGAAATTTGTTGTTGCTTTCATGAGATATGTATTTTTGAAGCTAACGTCTTTCATTGGTTGCATGTTTTAGTATTTAAAACACTCGGGAAAATTAATGGTGCAAGTTGTTTATTTTAATTTTGTAGATTTTTCTGAGTTTGTTGCAGATTATGGACAAAGTAACGAATAACAGTTAGAAGTACAAATCTTGAATGTACTTCAAAGATGAGCTAAGGATAATTAAAAATCATTCTTCTCCATGTTGTACTAAGGGTTTGTGTACAATATCTTCAAGTGGTGTCTGTAAGAAATGTCAGCAGTCAGTAATTTAAGTTTGTTGCAAAGCTATATGTTGTAATTGTACACTTACCGATAGGTATGTGTTGCAATTATGACAAATGAAATCGTTATATTGGTCAATTGTAATTTTGCATTTCTCATTTACAGTGCGTAGTGGGTAATATCGTGAAACAGGTTTGTAGTTGATATTGGCATTAATGCCAATTAAGGAATAGCAGCTTATACATAACTGCAGGGAAAAGGAAAGTTGAAGGTTAGACGACTTTTAAGTTTGTATTGATACATTATTATGCAGTAACTTACTGGCCAAATAGTATTTGATGGTTTGTATGTGGCACTTATGAATGACATAAATACAGTAAATTTTTCCATATTTTACTTGTATTTACAATTGATGTAGGTTTCTAAGGGAATTCCATGCAGTTATTGAAATGCAATTATAGAAGGCAGTGTAAGCATTCTGAATGGCAAACATTTGAATCTTGTTTTTTTTTTTTTAGCATTAAAGTAGTGTTTGGAAGTCGGTATGTGCAGGAGTGTTTGGTTGTTGTTGAATCATAGAGCAATGATAAATCTGCCATGATTTGGAAGTGTTAGTAAAAAGGAGAGGTGGGTTGGCATGAGAGCAGTTTTAGTGTTTTAATAGTATATTGCTTGTGTTGTTTACCTATGATATTTGGTCTCCTACAGTGGATGGTTTGTTGTTTGGTCATGATTTGTTTAATTTAGCAGAAGCTGGCGATTAATAATTGGTTTGTAGTCCAACTTTAGTTATTTTGTCTTTAATTTTTTTGTTATAATTGTACTAATATGGTATGATATTGTATTATAATTATTATCCTTTATTAGATGTAGAAATTGAAAGCAGAAAGCAGTAGAAAATAGGGATGGGAACCGCAAACTCGAGTATCGATGCTAGCGGTATCGATACTCGAGTTTTGTTTCAATATCAGGTATCGATATATTGGTTATATCATGGATATATGGAGAATATCGAAAGTATTGAATCGGAGCACACTCCTCCAAGCTTCAAGTCGAAAGGTGCCACTACTGGCAAGAAAGGAAGGGGAAAACCGAGGGTAATTTTTTTTCTTAAAAAAAAAAAAGAGTCCAACTTGCCTTATTTTAAGCCTAAAGTGACTAGCAAGAGTCATCACAATAATTATCGCATAACTAAAATAACAACATCACCCGACAAGCAGGTGTGGACCCCCGGTAAACGGGGGTATATCTATAACATCACTCACACGGCCGGGGTGACAGGCTGGGCTCTACGCTCGTGCAGGCTTGCCAACAGTGGCAGTTGGAGTCTGGCGGGCGGTAGAGCGGTACACCAGCCAGGAATTCAGAGAGAAATTTTAGTGTTTTAGGCCCAACAGACCCGTGTTCCAATACTCGATATTCTCCAAGAAAAGTATCGGTATATCGTAGTATTGAAGTCTAGCAATATCGAGACTAAATAATCAATCTACTGAAACGAAAGTATCGATACTCCAAATTATCGAGACAGTATTGCCCAACCCTAGTAGAAAATGACTAACAGCCAAGGGCTAGCTAGGGGTATTGACGAAGATCTGTGTACTCACTGTTAGTAGATTTCTAAATTTTACGACAAAACTCCTCACGAACAGTTCGTATTTTGCTTCTACGCACAATATTCAAATCCAAAAATAAGAACTGCTCGTTGGCAATTAACAAATTTTTCGTAAATTCATAGATGTACTCTGGAAACGCAAGTGTGTACTTGAATGCAGTATTTCCTGCATTCAGGAAATACTGTGTAGTCAAGTATGCAGGAAATAATGTGTACCTGGTCAGGTATGCTGGAAATCCTGTGCACTTGACCAGGTACACACTAAATCTCCCCCATAAATGTATGGAGGTTTTGGTGTGTACCTGGTCAAGTACCTGGTCAAGTACACAGGATTTCCTGCATACTTGTCAAAGTACACACTTTTCCTACATACTTGACTAAGTACACAGTATTTCCTGAATACATGTAGGTATGCAGGAAATACTGCATTCAAGTACACACTTGCGTTTCTAGAGTAAATTTGTTTACATGGGTGTACAATGACTTGGATAACTTACATATCTAGGAAAAATTACAAACGTTTCGTCATTTAACAATATTCGATTTCCAAGCAATAACGAATAGTTCGTGTAAAAAAATTAACAGGTGTTTGTTCGTTAATTTACGATAAAATCCCCTACAGTGCTGTGCCGTATCAGCGCCATCTGTCGGTAGTTTTGCGTACTTACTGAAGTGGTGAGAGTCCATGGTGGAGTAGGGTGTAAAGCCACTAGCCGCTATTCGCAAGGAGAACAGTCGGTTAGGTACATGTTAACCAAACAAGTGTTTTAGAAATGGTGTGGTTTTAAGACTAAATGAAATGACGGATTAAGATCTTTCATTAGTTTTTTCGTTGGAAAAAATTATGACGATTATGATGATGTCTTAGTTACTTGTTTTCATGCTAAAACGTTTGAGCAAATGGTTTTTCAAAACATTTGTTGTAGGCAAGTGCTTTTCTTAGTTATTTGGTTGCAAAGGTTATTTGTTTTGAATTGTTTTGGTATCATATGAGTCCAAATGTTTCATTTCTTGTGGTGCTTGTAATGCGTGTTGTTTGAGAAGGAGATTTCGATCATTCAGAGTTGTGGTAATCAATAGTATTTCACTAACTACGAGATGATTTCGTATGAATCATTGTGGAAGCTCTTTTGGAAATCTTTTTTTGTGTATGAGCTTGAAATTGTCATGGTTTTGAAAAACTGAGGCTGCATTAAGATTTTTTGTATAAGTATAATAATCTTTGAAAATGTTTTCAGAATGGAGTATGCTAAGCTGGTTATCACGCTCATTGTTCATTATTTATTGAGTTGGTATTTTTAGAAACATGAACAAGTTGATTTGTGTGGTTTTACATAATGAATGCATATTGATTTACACATGCATGCTGGTTTAATGGTTTGACATGAATTAAAAACATGTCTTTATATACAGTCAAGTGCCCTAATTTCGGACGAATTGAGCGGTTTTTCCTTTCTTACGTGTAGGCATGATAAAATATGAAAAATCTGTTGCGATTGGAAATACTGTGGTTCGAGACACGTCGGATGATACCCATGTTGAATTTCTATCAACAGATGGGAAGCTACAGCAATCATCGGAAGAGTGTCCGAAATTAGGAACGAAAGTGCTCTAATTTCGGACACGTGCTCTAATTTCGGACACAAGCATGCATTTTGGCCCAACCGAACAGGTTTACTTTTCACCTAGGATAGCCTAGGTCACAATTCGTTGAATAAACATCCAAACCGATTTTTTGACTCAACCCTGAGAGATGAAAACTGGACAGAAAAATGGGATGGTTTTGTGAACGCCTTGAACTCTGGACAATTGTGCTGTAACTTCGGACAAAATTCAGAGGAGTGCTAAATTCTTCCTATCTTAGCCGTTTTTTGAGGTATCTCAAATCCGGAAACGGCGTTGTAAAGGTGATAGTCAAAAGTACAATTTCGCTTCTTCCTGGTGGCGAAAACATAAGTCTTTTGGCACAAACATGGAAACAAATGTAATTCTATGCCACAGAATTGGACTGTCCGAAATTGTAGCACTTTCGAAAATCGTTCCGTACCAAAAAACGGTTTGACTTAAAAAATAATAATTTACGTAATTCTGTAGCTAAAATACCAAACATTCATTCGAGAAAGGACCACTCATAGGGCAGCTCACACCTACATGAGCCCCGGTTTTTGGGGGAGCTTATTTCAAATCAGCAATTTTGTTCTATATGCTTTTTTAAACTTTAAATTCCTGTGTTCTGTAAAATTTTAAAGGTACTTCAACCGACTTGACGAAATATGGTACTCTATACTGCAAACTGTACGATGCCGTCTTCGGATTTCAAATATCTCAAAAGGTGACCGAGATAGGTTGAAATAAGCACTTCTCTGCAAACTGTCCGAAATTAGGGCACAAGTCCGAAATTAGGGCATTTGACTGTACGCAAAGCTGAAAGACGATGAGTGATGGTTCTGATTGGTAGCTGTGTGCGGTCCATTGTGGGTGCACTTCGCATGTGTATTAGTGTTTAATGTATTGTGTTTTCTTATAATGTGTGTTTTGATATTATTGCTAAAATGAATCTTTGTTGCAGGTGTTTGGTCTATTTATTTAATTTTCAGTACTTGATATCAAGAAAAAGTTGGTGTGACTTCTGTAAAGTTGTTACTTGCTTTTTGTAACACCACGCAAAGAGATTCACTGGGTTGTTTTGAAAATGGTTTATTGCTGAATAGCAAAGTAAAGGTACAGTATTTTTAGCCCGCCCTTCTGCTTTGAAAAAGCATAAAAGCGGGCTTATGCAAACGACCTCGTGTCTGTCTGTGTGTCTGTCTGTCTGTCTGTTCCACTAGAAGGAGATGAGCTAGAGACTTGAAATTTTCAGGGTGTCTACAGTTTTACTCCTAGACAACGAAACGCCTACGGCAAATCCTGCCAACCCTCATTAAGGCACTGAAAAAAATTATAAAAGTTTTCACGGAATTAAAAATAAATAAATAATTCAACTTTTTCCAACCCCGTCGACCCGTACCTCTCCGGAAGCGTCTTTTCGCGTCTAGTTCAATGGTGCACACCGTTTTACGAAAAAATGGACCCAGCTCGCGACTACACTGTAAAAAGCACCCGTAATTGGTCCAGTTTTCAACTTTTCTCAACCCCATCGAGCTGCACCTTCCCGGAAGCGTCATTTCGCGTCCAGTTCGATGGCGCCCACCGTTTTTTCGATAAAAAGGACCCAACTCGCGACTACACTGTAAAAAGCACCCAAAATTGACCCACTTTTTAACTTTTACGAACCCCATCGACCCGCACCTCTCTAGAACCGTCTTTTCGAGCGCAATTCAGTGGTGCCAACCGTTTTTCAATTTCCAGTGTTGCCAATCGTCAAAACTCAAACATTTCGATTATTTTCGACATTTTTCGTTGTTTTTCGATATTTTTTGATATTCTTCGACATTTTCGATAATTTTCGATATTTTTCGATAATGTTCGATATTTTTTGACATTTTTGATAATTTCGATGTTTTTTGTTATTTTTCGACATTTTTGACATATTCCGACATATTTCGATATTTGTAAACATGTTTGACAATTTTTGATATTCTTCGACATTTTTCGACATTATCCCTCATTTTTCGATGTTTTTCGATGTTTTTCGATATTATCCATATTTTTCGATACATCTCAACATTTTTGAGATATTTCGAGATTTTTCGACATTTTTTACGAATTTCTACATATTTCGACAATTTTCGACACATCTCGACAATTTTTGAAATTTTCGACACCCCTCGACCCCTATACCATCAAAATTGGTTCGACGAGCGTAATTCAGTGTTGCCAACTGCTGCCAAATAAAGTCCGAGTTCGACCGTTCCATCTGAGGCCGAACTCACGTATTTCGACATTTTTTCGAGATTTCCGACTCCCCTTTTTTGCCGAGTAACTGACCGTTTAGTCATTGGCACGTTTTCAAAGCAGAAGGGAGGGCTGTAGTTTCGGTGGTTCACCGTTACAAACTGCCTCTTTCCGAAGAGAATGCCTTTACGTGCCGCAGGCCCGATCATTTACATGCTAAGAGGACGTTCTGTGTGACTTAGGGGTCGGGCCGAAGGCCCGACCGAACGCCGCCGGTAGGCCAAGCAGGCACGCAGTGGCGTCGGAAGTACCGGTCAGGGTGTGCTCCCAGCACACCCCAAAATATGACGGGGTGTGCGCAGCCCGTAAGTAGTCGCGTTAGCCGAGTGGGCTCAGGCGTCGAATTACAATCGAGCGATTCGGGGTTCAAGTCCCGGTAAGGTAAGGTATAACTGTGAAGTTAACCGCCTGTCATGTGTGGGCAACACCTAGTATGAGACAGCCCATAGTGTAAAAATATTTTTCTTTCATATCCGCAAGCTTGAACATCAACATATTTTCTTCTGTATCGATGGATACAAATTTCTGTATCCGTAATACAGATTTGTTTTTGTATATCCGAAAGAATACAACTTTTTGTATCACGGATGCTGAAAAAAACTGCGTATCCAAATTACAGATTTTTGTATTAATTTTTTTTAAGAGCGTTCGTATTGTTTATACCGGCGCACCTATTTGTTTCCAGTTCCTCACCCCCTGGCTCCAAAATGACTGCAGTCGCTGTAAAAATTAGCGACTAATTTGTCGGTAAATTACGCAAAAATTTCCAACAGATTGTCGCACTAAAGAAGTGACAAAGTCACAATTGGTCCCCTAGTTCCAGGATTTAAATTTCAAATAAAATGAATGCGGTTCAGATAATTTAAAAGCCAGTTAAAATATAATCCAGTATAACGCAGTCAAAATTCAAGCCCGTAAGAAAAAAAAATCAGAAAATCAGCCACGTTAACACTGGAATCAAAGTGTCCATGCTGTTTCTACGCATCTCGTTCCCGTGACAATTACCGTTCATAATCTTATTCAAAATCAGCCGACTGGCTTCCTACCCGCCGGTAGGCCGTTTTTTTTTCTTATTCTAAGGGCCAGGGTGCGGGGGCGCGCCGGGTAGGGGAGAGGGGGGAGGCCTGGGGCGGTGCGGGGGGAGAGGGGAGTACGAGTTTCAGCACACCCCGTGTCAAAGGACTTCCGACGCCACTGCAGGCACGCCCCCTGCCGAACGGAGTTGCCAGCGTAGCAAAGCGGAGCTGGCAACGACGTTTGGCGGAAGGGCGGGCCTGCTTGTTGTTTTTGCTGGTAGTAGTAACTTATTTAGCAAAGTTATTGATCACTTTATTATTCATCATTTTTCAACTTGTGAGTATATTGAAGCAGGAATAAATAATAAATTTACCGATGAGATTATAGGTGAATCTACAATACTGCTCATAACTCATGCATTCATGAGCTTATGTGGATCATAAGTTTTGTAAAACAGGCTAATATGGACCATGCTGTGTAAAGTGGATTCCCCTTTTTTTCGTATTGTCTGCCTTTGATCGACTCATACTATTATTTTGTTGTGTTTCTGACAATGCCTCATGACAGCTCGGTGGTTGCATGAGTTAAGCAGAAGCGAAACATAGGAAGGAGAGAGTGGTTCACACTACCTCACATGGTTTGTATTAGACTCTTTTACGGTTCTGGAATACAACTATATGTTTTGGTGAAAGAAACAATTTAAAAATTTTTGAAGAGGCTATTTCATCAAATTAGTCTACTAGTGTGCCTTGTTACACTCTGTATTCAATGTTAAGTAGAACTTATGAGCTGCATGAGCTATGAGCTTTGAGCGGTATTGGGGATTCACTTTATGGTTTATAAAATTTTGTACCTAACTTGAGATGGAACCAGCATGTATTGCTGGTTCTTCTATTTTAGTAAATCTCTTTCTGCATTTAATGGGCTTGAGACCATCATGGTTTAAAAAAACCAAGGCTGCATTAAGATTTGTTGTCCTGTAATACAAAGTAGTGTTAGTGTGTGACTTATTTCTTTTTTTCTTTTTTTTTTTTTTGGTAAATCTCTCTCTGCATTAAATGGGCTTGAGACCATCATGGTTTAAAAAAACCAAGGCTGCATTAGGATTTGTTGTCCTGTAATAGAAAGTGGTGTTAGAGTGTGACTTACTGTTTTTAGTTTTGTTGTGTAATGAGTTGCTGTGTTGCAAGATTTGTGGTGTTAAAGGAAGAAGAAGATAGGTTTGTGATCACTTAGTGGAGATTCATAAAAATATGCTTTAGTGTTATGTTGGTTTGTATTGTAGTATTGTCGCTATAACCTAACCAGGTTACACCCAAACAAGCACAAGGCTCTCCGAGGCACGGCCATCAGTGATCACTGTTGGTAGCGACATCCCCTTATACATGCAGCCAGAACCCAACAATAGTTTTGTTTTACGATCGCCTTTGTTCTTCCTGTTGTTTTGCCAATCACCCAATAAAAGGGGCGCGAGCTTTGAGCTCGTCGCCAGTCTTCCCTCAGGTGAACTACGACTCACACTGATATCGGCTCCCCACAGAACCCACAATACAACATTGGTGGCAGCGGTGGGATAGGAGAAAAGGAAGGGCTTAGAACCGGCGAGACCTGCTAGAGTCAAACGCCCGGGATCTGCGAGACCTCTTAGTGTCAGACGCAGAAGGTTAGAAAAAGCTAGAGCCTCACGAGACCTATTAGTGTCACACGTGAGACTAGGAAAGGATCAGCGAGACCCTCTGGTGTCACACGCTGAATTTAGGAAAACCGGTGAGACCTTAATAGCGTCACACACTGGTCAGATAGGGACTCGCTCAGACCTTCTAGTGTCACATAGCGAGGCTAAGAGGTAGACAACAGTTTGGTAGGAGGAATAGTATGCAAAGTAGCGTATCTGAGCATTCCGATTCTCCTATACAAATAAGTACAGTCGGAGCCGAAAGCAGCTCAGTAGAATGGACGCTGAAACCGACACAGACGGTCTCAGCATCAACCCGAGCGAGGCGGAGTCCGAGCACGACCAGCCTGAGCTCCCACCCGTCCAACCAGAGCTCGCCAACATCGTCAACGTCGGACAGGCTGCGCCCAACATGCCGCATATTTTCAATAACATACGAGCAAGAGGACGAGGGCGTGGACGTGGCCGAGGACGCGGACGAGGACGCGGAGCAGGACGACTCATGGAGTACGTCATACAAGAGCATCCTATGGCTGAGCGTCGAGGCGGCGGACGAGGACGAGGGGGAAGAGGAAGGCCTCAACGAGAAAGAAGACCTCCACGACGTCTTCTGGAAGAAGGACAGGATGAGCAAGCACCACAAGTCCCGAGGCCGCTACAGGCGCCGCTGAACGAAAACCGAGTCCAACATCCCAGAGTGCAGCATCCTGGAGCCCAGCAGCAGCAACAGCAGCGGCAGCAGCAACAGCAGCGGCAGCAGCAACAGCAGTGGCAGCAGGAAGACCAGCAGTATGCAGACCTGGACGAGGAAGATCAATGGGAAGAAATGGACCTGGAAGAACCGCCAGAAATTCCAGTTAACCAGCATCCAAATCGAGTATGGATGCAGGAAGGCCGTCATAGGAGGCCAGTTCACTACTATGATGGGCGCCGCCAAGAGTACTGTGACGGCGAGGCAGATGATGAGCAGGAAGAGAGACGAGAGAGGCAAGATCATCCTGCCACGAACCATTTCTTCATGAAATTATTGGAGAAAATGAACAAGCCTAAAAAATATAATGAGGCCCCGAAGTATGACGGAGAGGCTGACTACTCCGTGTACCAACCGATTCGCAAGATATCATTCAAGGATATCAGGATCACCCCGAGAAAACAGGAAAACGGCAGGCAAATTATAAATGCCAAGAAAGAAAGCAGACCAACCGCTACACAGCCTGCAGATCAAGCGAAGCTGCAACAGATGGTGAGCAGAATGAAAAGGAAAATGGAGCAGAAGAAGGAGGCTGAGGAGAACAAGAAAGCTAGGATTATCAGCAGCCCTTTAAGAATGAAGCAAAGAAGGAGGAGCCGGCCGCAAATGACAGTCTCAGCCGAGCCGAATCGACTGCCCAGCTGAGCCCCGTGCCGACAAGTCAGCCCAACCCGACTGGTCCAGCCCAGCGCACCGACAGAAGAGGAGTGGGAAGAACTTCCAGTGCTGGAGGCGGACAGGAGTCTGGGGGCGTCCCTGCGGGAAGCGGAGGAGTCTCCAACCCTGAGCTTCCCTCCTCTCATCAAACTGCCTGGGCCATCCAAGAGGTTGAGTGAAACAGTTTTACCAAGTTCCGTGCTTAAGGATTTAGAACTAAGCGATTCAGATTCAGAAACTGAGTTAATTGAAGTAAATGAAAAGAGATATGTGTCTGATTTAGCTGAGGAAATTGAAATGTTGGAGGTGGAAATTAATAAAGTGAGTGTAGAGGAGAATTGTGTGGAAAAAGAAAGGTTGAATGAAATTAACAGGCGTATGGAAATAGAGAGGCAAGCAATCCAGGAAATAGAGGATAATTTGCAAACGGTCAAGTTGCAGAAAAATTGTGAGTGTGTGTACGGAGGAGTTATGATAAAAAATGAGTGGCAATTGTACCCTGTAAGTGACGTACGGGAGGCTTGTGGCAGAAAAGAATGGATGAATGAAGTTTATGAGAAAAGAGAGCGCGAGAAAGGGAGCTTGAAAGTTCATCCGAGTGATCCAAGGCAAAAGTTGCGATGTAGAAAATGTAGGCAAAGATTTCATTCAGCAAAACAATGTACTAATGATAAAGTCAGAAAGCTGAATTGAAAATAAATTATGGATCAGAATGTCAAAATTAATTGTGTGAATAAATAATAAACAAATCTACCGCACGGTAAAAATAGTTTCTTGTATTTCAAGATCTGTCTTGGATGTCCATTATAATTCTCCATAAGATCCAAGAAAGATCTTGAAATACAAGAAACTATTTTTACCGTGCGTTGCTAAGTTATTTACCACAGAGGAAGATAAGGAGGATAAAAGTTGCTAAACTTAAACACCAGGATTAAGCAACAACATGTATTCAATAAAAACACAGAGTACATGCAAGGGGGAAAAGGTACATGCAAAAAAAGGTACATTCAAAGGAAAACAAACAAACAAACAAAAAAGAGGAAGAGCACATGCATCAATTGAATTTGAAGAAAACACAAAAAACAATAAATAATGCAAAATATAAAATAAAAAAAAAGACACTCAAGGGAGTGGCGGCCCCGGGCGGAGAGAGGACGACTCCGGTGGGCCAACATTCCCGGTAGTCCGATAGTCCTCGAGGTCCTCCAGTATCCCAATGCCGATGCCTTAAATCAAACCGAAGCGACACGTAAAAGAGGAACGGAAAGGAGGGAGAAAGCAAAAGACTCACCTAGTCTTCCATGGTCAGGTCGACGTACTCGGGGTCGGCGAGCAGGCCACCGGGATACTGGATTCCCGGGGGCGGAACTTGGGGGACCACCAGGGAGTCCTCAAAATCGTCGGCCCGGAAGCCGCCGTTCCTGAACACATCAGTCTGCAGGAGGATCTAAAAAGAAAGAAGGGAGACTCATAATAATAAAAAAAAACAACACGGCAGAGAAGTGGGAAAAAGAGATGGAAAAGGGAGATGGAAAACTCACGTAGCATGGCTCAAGGCAACATGAACAGCAATAAAACCAATCCTCGGCGAGGATCGCGGCAGGAACGAATTGTTTAAACTGGAAGAACGAAGGATCCAGTACGCTCCAGAACAAGCTGTTAGTTGCGGCCTGGATACATTGCAGGCAGATCTAAAAGAAGGAGGAACGGGTCTCAGGGCAGAAGGACGAGACGCGGATCAGGGAAGTCCAAGGGGGGCGCACGGCGAGTAAAAGCCGAACACTCGGAATACTCACTCGGCGGAGGGTCGGGTCCCCGATTATTCGGCCGACAAAATGTTGGACCAGGATGCGGTGGACTTCCATCACGGCGGAGCTTGGAGACTCGAGGGCGAGACGGGGAAGAGACAGCGGCGCTTACGCGGCGAAGGCTGGCGGCAGACTGACGCCAAGCGACGCGGACCGACGCGTTTGTCCAGGGCGTAACAATACCGCGAAGTTTGACCAATCCCGGGGCTAGAGCAGTGTTGCGTGCGCGGTCACGTGACCAAAAAGGAGTGGGGAGAGCCCCCACGTTTTCAGGGAACGACCGAAAGGGAGGAAAAAGGGGTCCTCAGCAAGGACTAGCGGAAAGCAAACCGCGAGTTCGAGAAATCGACTAAGCGAGTCGAGAAGTAAAGACGAACAAAAATACAAACAACTGTACGGCTGAAAGTAAACAATGGCATATTCACAGTGGAAAAGAGAGAAATGAATTAAAATTGCAACATTCAAAAACGTCAAGACGAAGGAGAGACCACAGCAACGCAGACAAAGGAGACTCGACGCAGAAACGAGGAAAACGACGCTGGATCAGATACGCGCTCCATCAAGAATCCAAAATGCAAGTAGGCATAACCTTCAAAAAGGTTAAGGGTTATGAAAGGTTTAGATTTTTAAGGTGTCACGTAGATAGGAGTAGCCGGTAGGAGACACCAAGGGCTAACAATTTTACGCCCTAGGCAGCTGCTCAAATGTCAAACTTGTACTGTTCCCACCCGGGGCAAACTTATAGCCTGAACTCGGTTTGGTCGAAGTCGAAGCCGACGGTCAGTCGACAAACTAGAGACAGTTACAAGTCTGACCAGCGACAAACCATTTCCAGTGGAACCATAGTTGATCGCCATTCAATCTGCATCGATGAACGGCAAGTAATCGTAAGATAAACCGCAGGCTGATGCTAGTCTGTCGGCAGTGTATTCTCGGGCTATTTAGACTGAGGATTGTCTGCAATTAAGCTACGGACCGACAATGGCGCTCCAGCCAACCACATCTCAGACTCCGCTCAGACATCCGGGCCGAGGGCGGCGAGATGGGTGGGTGACTGACTTTAGACATTCCCCAAACACCAGGCCGAACAGGGGGTGGAACGCGCAGACAACGCTGAGACAGTTTTCAGCTCGCTGTCGCCGGGGCTGGATAGGGCTCTCGGACAAATGTCAAATGCACTTCAGCCAGCCGCCGGGGAGGCAGGGGCGGATCGTTCAGACCACTCCCAGACAATGCACCAGCTGCCCGGTGTGCGGCGCGGCGTGCGGTTTTTTAGGGATGGATTTTAATAAAACGGGGAAATAATAAGCTTCTCTACTTATTTTATTACTCAAGCTCATGGAGGTTGAGAGGAGGTGACAAGTAAACATGAGAATCAACACACATTTTGAAACAAACACAATGCAGGTCTTTCACAGGAACAATATCAATTTGGTCTGTAGTAGAACATTCTAGCAATGATAGCACAGTTGGCCTGACAGGGCTATCTACATGAAAGGGGTGTGTGGTCATATACCGTTGAATTATGGCATAGCATTTCTGTTCCACTTTAACAAAAACCTTAATACATCCAAACAAAATTTGTCTTTGAAATTCATACTTCACATTTGAGGAATCCCTAACACCGCGGTGATAGTCAGAACAAACATATAAAAATCCATCTTTCTTCAGCCTAAAAAAGAAATATGTTGGTATATTTTGGAACGCTTGTTTTAAAATTTGCAAGTATACAGGGTCAATTGAATGCTGAGGTAGAATTTTACCAACAATGTAAGTTAAATTCCCAAGGTTTTCAGTGACAGACAATCTATTGCCATGGGACATTACAGACTGACAAAAAGATTTTACATCAGAATTTAGAATGGTACTAATAACTGAGGGTAAATTTCTTAAAAGACCTAAATTTGTTTGGATTTGCAATCCTGCAAAGCGAGTCCCGTGCACGAACCGCGACAGCACCCCGTTTATATTTTCAAATGGAAAACAGCTAGACACGAATAGGGGACCAAATTGACAGACAACGTCTGGGAGATGTAACAGACAATGAAGGTTGTATGATATATTACGATAGCCAAATAAAACTTGCCATTGCTGAACAAACGACCTCAAAAGTTTCCGGGCATTTTTAACATCATCCTTAGAGACAGAACCTTGATTTAACAAGCTAATAGCACATACAAGTTTTTTAAAATGAGTAAGGTAGGGCTCTTTCATGTATTTTTCAAAAACTGGCAATGCTGTGCAAAATAGCCAGACTCTGAATTCAGAAGCCTTTAAGTAATTAACATGTTTGAGGTCTCGAGGGGGTCGGCTAAAATAATGAGGGGGACTGAAGCTACAGAACAACTCACTCAACGATTTTGTCAAGGACTTCTTATCAACATTTTCACCAAAAACTAACTTAATGTACTCAGAACTCAGATACAATTGGAAAATTTGGCGACAAATTCCAAGATACACGCAGTGCATCACGTCTACAGCTGTCGAGGTCAGGAAAAATGACCAGACCATATAAAATAAATATGTTGGCCCCTTGATACCATGCCCCTGCCCTGCAACATCAACTTTATACTGTTCTGAAGATCTGGGACACAAATTTCGTTCAAAGGGGTAGACAAACACTTTACCAGTTCTGTCAGACTTTTCCCCCTTAGCAAGACAAAGATGACAGCCAAAGTGACCATTAAACTGACTCATGCGCATGAAAATAGCTTTTGCTGGTGCGTCACATGAACCACAAATAACATTACACTTGATATTAACAGAGGAGGTGGAGTTTGGCAAAGTTACATCAATACCCTCCGTTCTTAACAATTTCACTTCCTCAAAGATTGGTTTTAATAAAATGTTCGGGTGGGGTTTTTCATAACCAAAGGCGATCCCCCCTAAGAGAATGTTTTCTTCCTTATACCGTAGGTGAGGTGAGAGCTCATTAATTGAGAAATAGAATGGCCATACTTGAAAGCTACTTGACTTGTATAGTGAGAGTCCATCCGTGTTCCACATACAAGTAATGTCAAGGGGACCCAAGGGTCCATTATTTTTGTAGATTTCCCCATCATAAATGTCTTCATAGTTGTTAGAGTTTTGCCTAGGACGATGATAACGATATGCTAACAAATCAGCAAAGCCAGGCCTTGCATAAAGTCGCTTTAACTGCTCAGTGAGGGGTACATGAATGTAGTAACCAACTTTAGTCTGAGATTTACATGTTGAACATTGTGAATCTATACTTTCAAGGCTTTGACAGCATATATTACAAAAATAAGTAAGGTTTAGAGGTGTTTTGATACCTTCAAAATGTTTGTAGAATGTAAACATGGACTTAAAGAGTTTATGATTAACTGGCAGAAGGATATTAAGTAAAGTGAGCAAACGGCTAAAAACCACCCCACTAATTTTACAACCAAGCAGAAAAGATAGCAATGCTGTGGCTGCATCATGAACTGTTACTGTAGCCCCTTCATAGAGGGGAACATCAGCACCTGGTTGGTGGTCTTGGTCAGATGAAGTGGGCTTTGATGTTTCAAACTCATTAAACTGTTCCGTTTCATAAAACCCAGGTAAAGAGTCACTAATGTCCTCTTGGAACTGGTGGACAGGATCCTCTTGTTCAAAAAAACTTCCATATGAATCACTGGCAAAATATTCAGATGAATCGTAAAATGGAAGTTCACTATCTGTGGAAAAATACAAACATTTATGTGAATCTGAAAGGACACAAAATGTTCTTACCATTGATTACGTATAAAAATTGAACACATACCTTCCTGTGTCCCCACAGCCTCCTTCGGATCATCTGGCAAATTTGGTGAAGTAGGAAAGGCCACTGCGAGGAGAAATTAAATAATATTATACTTCCTGAAAACAATTTTTTACCAGTGCATATTTAAAAGTGAGGTAAATGGAAGATACTCACATGACTCTGTTGATGTTTCTATTGCCAGAGTAGAATCTCCAAGATCCACTGATGGTGGGGCTAATGAAATCGCTTTGATATAAGAAAGAAAAAGATAAATGTTAGTGCCATTAACCTTTTAAAAATAATGGAATTTTGGATAGAAGTATGAACTAATTACCATCAAGATCCATTGAGAGAGCACTTTGAGTAGGTGCAGGGAAATCTGGCTCAAGTGTCTTTGGTGTCTCTAGAGTCTCAGGACCCACATCTTGTGGGACTGGTAAGGGTATGAAGTCCGGAAACTTTGATGTCGTTGCATGTGCCATGCCAAGCTGCAAACTTGTTGTTTCAACACACCCGAAAGGTAAGTCATTGGTGGGTGAGTCGAAATGGGGATGGGGCTGATGACAAACTGCGTGAAGGAGAACATAACACATTACAACACTCATTTTCCTATCAGAGCACTTATTTTTCCCCTCTGAAATCCAACACAATTTCTAAGAAAATAACACACCTGTTTGAGCTGATGGAGTCACTGAAGGAAGGACAGATGCAGGATCAAAGCCAACATTGAGTTCTGATGAAATTTCATGGTAGGGAAGATTAATCTGATGTTGAGGTAATGGCAACTGAATAAGAGCTTCAGCATCCAATCTCTCCCTGTACAAACAAAAAAGGAAATAAGAAAGACAGTCAAGCACATATGACATAGGGTTATGTTCGCAAATAGGTATCACAATTATCGAGTCGTAACATAAAAATTGTGAAATTGCGACTGAAAACTGGTGAACACATATTTTGAGGTTAAGGATGTTACTTGAGAGGTATGGCACTTACTCCGACTCCGAGTCCGGCGGCTCATGCTGCTCATGACGTCGTGGTCGTTTTGACATTTTGCGTTATCGCAGGTCTTGAGAACATAGACGGAAATAATAGTCGACCATACAATGATCCTCATCAATATTAACAAATCGCTTTGAATATCGACGGCGAGACACTTCACAGATCGCACACACAGCTCTATCACAACCCAAAAAAACATCCCCCCAATCCCCCCTTAGACACAGGCGCCAACATTGTCGCGCGAGGCCGCCAGCCGCGAGGGCCGCGAGCTCTCCCCTACCCGGTTTTCATTGTTTACAACCAGCATAAGAAGGCCGCGGCAGCTCTCCTTTGAAACATATTTTTCCTGGTGCTTCGGTCGTTTCCTTCACGTAAGTAAAGAGCGTTGTGTAATCCCCTGTATGTTGGTAAACTGACATCCATTTGGTGTTGTTGTTGTTTTTCTTGTTGTTGTTCACAATCAGTTTCAAAGTAGACGTGTGGTGTGCATATGTGTAGGTTATGGAAGCGACAGCGACTTCTAATCGGCGCCGAGGACGTCGAATCAAAACGACACCCAGAGGGCCTCGGGTGACAAAGTTCGCCATTGTTCTTTGGAAGGATTGCCCCGACCCCTGTGCTGATGTTGTGCACATGAAGAAGATTAACCCGCCGGGCCGGCAACATGATGCACATGCAGGTACATCTGGTGGTCATGCTCTTCCACAGGCCTTGCCTAACCTCCAGCCCGGCATGAATGTTACCGTGTTGTGGTCAAAGGACACCGAAAAACACGGCCAGATCGTTCTCTTAGGTGAGTATAACACATCATGCATGACGCTCCACTTGCTTTTGATTCCGTTATCCGCTCAAATCTGACACTTGTTGTCAGGCAATCATAGTTGACTGCTTGACGATCACAACCTCTGAAATCTCGTGGTGCCATGTAGTCGAAATGTCAGCTTTCTCAAGGAAATTATTGTTTTTGTTTTACTTTTCTTCAGGGGCTGAGAGAACTCTCAGGAAATTAAAAATTGACGAGAGTGGTAAAGTGTGCAGCGGACGTGGACTACTCGGCCGCAGGGAGTGCGAGCTGCGCCAGACCATACGCCATCGCCGGGGCGTGGTGCAGGTTGCTGCCGACGCCCAACTACTGCACACTGTGAATAGTAAGCTATTGATTCATCTAACATTGATTTCCATTCCACATTCCACGTCAGAGGCAGCGCTGAAGATGTCCTCGTTGTCCGCCGCCCCCCCACCCCGCCTCGCTCCGCCTCGCCTCGCCGCGCCTCGCCTCTAAGGACGAGTGCATGTTGCCCTCGCCGTGGTCCTGGTGACGGTGTCCTTTTGCCGGCCGCGCCTCGCCTCTAAGGACGAGTGCATGTTGCCCTCGCCGTGGTCCTGGTGACGGTGTCCTTTTGCCGGCCGCGCCCCACCCCGCCTCGCCCCGCCTCGCCTCTAAGGACGAGTGCATGTTGCCCTCGTCGACGCCGTGGTCCTGGTGACGGTGTCCTTTTGCTGGCCGGCGCCCCACCCCGCCTCGCCCCGCCTCGCCCCGCCGAGCCTCTAAGGACGAGTGCATGTTGCCCTCGTTGACGCCGTGGTCCTGGTGACGGTGTCCTTTTGCCGGCCGCACCCCACCCCGCCTCGCCCCGCCTCTACGGACGAGGGCATGTTGCCCTCGTCGACGCCGTGGTCCTGGTGACGGTGTCCTTTTGCCGGCCGCGCCCTACCCCGCCTCGCCCCGCCTCGCCTCTAAGGACGAGTGCATGTTGCCCTCGTCGACGCCGTGGTCCTGGTGACGGTGTCCTTTTGCCGGCCGCGCCCTACCCCGCCTCGCCCCGCCTCGCCTCTAAGGACGAGTGCATGTTGCCCTCGTCGACGCCGTGGTCCTGGTGACGGTGTCCTTTTGCTGGCCGCGCCCCACCCCGCCTCGCCCCGCCTCGCCCCGCCTCGCCTCTAAGGACGAGCGCATGTTGCCCTCGTCGACGCCGTGGTCCTGGTGACGGTGTCCTTTTGCCGGCCGCACCCCACCCCGCCTCGCCCCGCCTCGCCTCTAAGGACGAGTGCATGTTGCCCTCGTCGACGCCGTGGTCCTGGTGACGGTGTCCTTTTGCTGGCCGGCGCCCCACCCCGCCTCGCCCCGCCTCGCCCCGCCTCGCCTCTAAGGACGAGTGCATGTTGCCCTCGTCGACGCCGTGGTCCTGGTGACGGTGTCCTTTTGCCGGCCGCACCCCACCCCGCCTCGCCCCGCCTCTACGGACGAGTGCGTGTTGCCCTCGTCGACGCCGTGGTCCTGGTGACGGTGTCCTTTTGCCGGCCGCGCCCTACCCCGCCTCGCCCCGCCTCGCCACTAAGGACGAGTGCATGTTGCCCTCGTCGACGCCGTGGTCCTGGTGACGGTGTCCTTTTGCTGGCCGCGCCCCGCCTCGCCCCGCCTCGCCCCGCCTCGCCTCTAAGGACGAGTGCATGTTGCCCTCGTCGACGCCGTGGTCCTGGTTACGGTGTCCTTTTGCCGGCCGCACCCCACCCCGCCTCGCCCGCCCCGCCTCGCCTCTAAGGACGAGCGCACGTTGCCCTCTTCGGCGCCCTGGTCCACCCACCTTTCTGATCGTTTCAATATTATGTTACGTATTTACAGCGGAACCAGCAGCAAACGGTGGAACTGAAGTGCTTCCCTTCAAATCTGGAGAACTGGAGGCGTGCCTCGCGGCACTCCCCGTGACTCCAACCCTCGAAGAAGTCAAGAAAATTGTGACAAGGCTACCGTGTCTGGCGCCACAATCAGATTATGACGTATGATATCGACTTGAATTTTAGCTAATAATCTAATTTTTATTTTTAAAAAAACAGGGGCATTACTTTGTATTTTGTTTCCAGATTCAGATTGTGAAGGGCATTCCAGTGTATGTCAACACATTTGTCTTGTCGACACTACACAGGCGCTACGAGGAGAAGCCGGGCGCATACTTTTCAAAACTATTAGCTGAGCTTGTACCGGCGAAGGTGCAAAGATTGCCATACATTACTGCTGCGGGAAAGGGCTCCACAAAAGTTGGCCTTCCTCAAACCCTAATGAAAGCTTTAATTGGTACGTACTGTAGCAGAATTTTGTTTCTATGGTTATTTCGCCTTAATCTTATTTAAACATTTTAAAGTTTCCCATGGTTTTCCAAAGTTCATTGCTTAGTGGCAGCTTGCCAAAAAGCCTTATTTAAATTTCCATTTAAACTAACATTTACTTCTCTTTTAGTGTACATCGACCAAAGAACAAATGGAAAGTACAAGCCCCACAATGGCTTTGCCAATGCTGTCAATTCAGCTCTGACGTACGAGCGGGATCGCTTACATGAGGAGCAGGGCCCGTCGCTTGTGTTGGACCCTCCAGGACCTCTGTCTACCCTTGGTAAGAAGTGCGATGCGCTGTAATGTATTTTTGTAAGACGGGCGCGGAGAGGAAGGGACCGGGACGGGGGCGGGGGGATGCACAATTTAGTGAAGCTATTCAGAAGTGCACTCAAATATTACAGGGTGGTTTCTTTGCGCCGCTGGATGTAGGAGGTAGGCCCCGCCACAGCCCGCTCGCGTTCTCTGTCGCAACCCACGCTAATCGCGGAGGAGGAGCGTCCTCCGTGGCTAGCCTTGCGGGCCGCGGGGGGCGGGCGAGAACGTGATGTGGCGGGTGTGCCTACCTTCTTCATCCCTCGGCGCAATCAGCCCACCCTAGGTTTTACAAAATTTGACGTTGAACTGACTACTTTGGTTTTTTCCCCTTTCCAGTTGCTGCACACACATCGGCCTTGACGGTGGTTCGAACAGGGCCACCTGTCGCGGAAGTCTCCGCCACTCCCTCAAATTCTGCAACCCCCACCTCTGCTACCCCCACTATCACTTCTGCTCCCCCTAGCATTCTTTCTACCCCTAGCATTCCTTCTTCCCGTAACAATTCCTTTCCGATTGTCGATTCCTTTCACCATTCACCATCCAATGATACTGACCCATTCAATCATTTCCCTAGGACCATTCCTCCCACAACCACCTTCCCTACCCCCTCTACAAACGCTCAACCGGTGACATGGGCACCTCTGCCCCGTCATGCTCGACCACAGCTACAGCCACTACCACCAGGAACTGAGAGCTACCCGCAGCTGAATGACACAAATTTTCTGTCTCAGCATATGCAGAATTTTGATGATGACGATGAACAGGATATTTATTGACATTTTTCTGTTATTTTTTTTTTGTTTTTTTTTTTATTTGTTTTTCTGTTACTTTTATTATTGACTAGTCAAAATAGATTAAGTTAATTTCATAAATTAGACAATCCTAGTCAGGTAATTTTTTTTATTGTGACTTTTCCATTATGTTAATAAAATAAGTAGAGAAGCTTATTATTTCCCCGTTTTATTAAAATCCATCCCTAAAAAACCGCACGCCGCGCCGCACACCGGGCAGCTGGTGCATTGTCTGGGAGTGGTCTGAACGATCCGCCCCTGCCTCCCCGGCGGCTGGCTGAAGTGCATTTGACATTTGTCCGAGAGCCCTATCCAGCCCCGGCGACAGCGAGCTGAAAACTGTCTCAGCGTTGTCTGCGCGTTCCACCCCCTGTTCGGCCTGGTGTTTGGGGAATGTCTAAAGTCAGTCACCCACCCATCTCGCCGCCCTCGGCCCGGATGTCTGAGCGGAGTCTGAGATGTGGTTGGCTGGAGCGCCATTGTCGGTCCGTAGCTTAATTGCAGACAATCCTCAGTCTAAATAGCCCGAGAATACACTGCCGACAGACTGGCATCAGCCTGCGGTTTATCTTACGATTTTTTGCCGTTCATCGATGCAGATTGAATGGCGATCAACTATGGTTCCACTGGAAATGGTTTGTCGCTGGTCAGACTTGTAACTGTCTCTAGTTTGTCGACTGACCGTCGGCTTCGACTTCGACCAAACCGAGTTCAGGCTATAAGTTTGCCCCGGGCAGCGCTTTTGTGTGTTACAGGTTCTCTGTCACACTACAGGACATCAAGATGTCAAGATCTAATCACAAATTAAACTGGAACGGATCCCCGTGCTTGACGTCCTTGAAGGATTAAACTACTATTAAACAGGCTTAATAGTGGTCCGGAGAAGGAGTCATACTAGTGCATTGCTACATGCTAGGGGAGAAGTCAATTTCTTTTTGTTTGCACACTGAGTCAAGCTAGTAGGGTTGCGACCCGTAGGCTTGTACAAGGTGGAAGTCCACAGGATTAGTTAAGGATTTTAGTAAAGTTTGCAAATTAATTTATTGGAATTGTATAACGTTAACGTTAGAGCATTGAATTTTTAATAGTAAAACTGAAATGTGTAACGGAGACAAAGGCGAAAAAGTTAGGGAGTGACAAAACGAGGATTTTTGTCAAGGAGAGGGGTTCTAAAAAGAGGGAATAATGTAGTATTGTCGCTATAACCTAACCAGGTTACACCCAAACAAGCAGAAGGCTCTCCGAGGCACGGCCATCAGTGATCACTGTTGGTAGCGACATCCCCTTATACATGCAGCCAGAACCCAACAATAGTTTTGTTTTACGATCGCCTTTGTTCTTCCTGTTGTTTTGCCAATCACCCAATAAAAGAGGCGCGAGCTTTGAGCTCGTCGCCAGTCTTCCCTCAGGTGAACTACGACTCACGCTGATATCGGCTCCCCACAGAACCCACAATACAACAGTATAGAATAAGTCTATTAGAGTATAGTAGTCTGTTGAGAAATCACCACTTAATTTATAAGTCAGATTGTGGTCAGACATGAATGAATTTATTTTTTCAGGACTCATATTAAAATCTCCTTGTAGAAATATCTTCGTGCTGTGATTTAAAGATTGGAGCAAAGTTGTTAATTTTTCTCTAAATTTAGTGATTGGATAGTTTTGAGATTTGTGAAGGAAGAAGATGTAAACTGTCTTTGCATTTTAGAACAGTTATATCCAAAAAAGATTGTAAGGAATTGTTTTTCATTATATTGTCAGCATGTGAAAAAAAATTTTGTGACTAATTTATCGATTTCTTTTTTTGATATAGACTGCGGTGCCATATGGATGTCGATTGGAGTGAATGCAGTCATTTCTATGAATGCAAACATGGCTTAGAATGTCATAGGTTTCATTCTTTTTGAATCGAGTTTCAGCAAACATTAAGATGTCTCCGTTTGTATACATAGGATGGGATTTAATGTAAGGTAAGTTCATGTTTAAAGATCTAATGTTATGGAACACAGCGCATGGTTTTTGGAATTCTTGTGGAAACTTTATTTGAAATAATAAACGATGTTCTTTTCTCATTTTGTCCATTACAGGGATTGACATGTCAAATTTTGAAGGAGGAGTTGGTGTTTTGTACTTTCCATGGATCATAAGTCCTTCTATGTTTTTAGCTCTACTGTAAGTGGTATAAGCATGTCTTCTGTTCATGCCTTCTGGAAAGACTAAAATTTTGTCATATGTGGAACTTTGGGACTTGTAAGAGGTAATGGCTTGAGCTGGTACCAAAGGGAATTGTTTTCGTGAAATAGTTTTAGTTGATCCTCGACTCATTGTCATTGTTTTAACAACTCTTTCTAGTAAAGTCCATGACTTGTCAGCACCATCTTTTAATGATGTCATGTAATGTTCTTTTCTATTGTTCACTCCGATATTTTTATGTTGAAAATGTAGGTATAATCTCAAAGGAAATAAATCATTTCTTGCTGTTTTACCCATTACAATTTTTTTCAAAACGCCACAAGCTCCATTTGTTATTCCCTCTGGAACGTCAATGTTGCATGTAACCATGTATGATGCATTTATTTTAGCCACAAATTTAAAAGGAAGTCCTTGTGTTTTTTGATATGATTTGGACTGGAAGTATTTTAATTCATTTTTTGTGAGAGGTTTATCGCATGAACTTGTAACAATATCAATAACTGGTGAATCACATCCTTCACTAAAGTTTTTTGATAAGCATGTTGCATTATAGTTGTCAACTGTGATGTTTTTGAGAGCAATTGCTGTTGCATCAGGAATTGTGATGTTTTCTGGTACATTTAAGTTAGATAATTCTCGACTCCTAAACATTTCATCATCTGTTTTTGTGGTAGCTCCTTTAGCAAATCTTAGGAGAGCTTCAGCAAATTTTAAATCATCTTTTTGTCTCATGAACTGTGTTAGTTCATATAATTCAAAGAGATTCCAAAGTTTAGACATGTAAAATGTTTGATTTGAACCATTTTCACTATTGATGACAATGATTTCATTACTAGCGTTTGATAAAGTGGACATTGTGTCTTTTGATGGCTGATATACTGGTGTTGAGTATATTGGAGGAAGTTGGTTGAAGTCTCCTAAGCAAATGAGAGACACAGAACCAAATGGAAAGTTATTTTCAAATATTTGTTGTAGACTTAAATTTATAACTTCCATCATGTCATAGGAAACCATTGAAATTTCATCTATAACTAGTATTTTAAGTTTCTTTAACTTATACATAAGAGTGTTTCTTTTATTAGCAGACATTTTTGTTTTAAATTCTTTTTTCAAATCAAAGTCTTATCCAAAAATGCTGTGAATTGTTTGTCCTTGAATATTGAATGCTGCTTTACCAGTAGGTGCACTCAAAATAATGTGAACATCTGTAGGATCGTTTCCAATTTGATTTGACCAAAATCTTGTTGCTGTGTGTGTCATTGCACTTAAAAGAGTACTTTTTCCAACTCTTCCTGGTCCAGATATGAAATGGAAGAATTGCTCTTTTTTGTCTGATTTTAATAGACGCATGAAATTGTCGTGATACTTAGTTTGTTTTTCGTTCAAACATTTTAAAAGTTCAATGTATTCTTCATTGGAAATTGATTTTGGAACAGTAAAGGTTCCAAACTTTAATGTATCATCGTCTGTTGTCATTGTTGGTATTTCTAGTGCAATATCTGAATCTACTGCACCTAACTCAAATATTTTGAAGTCATCTGACAAACCTTTGTCATTTGTTTCATCATCTGAAGTACAGTCTTCAGTGTGAGTGTTAATTTCCTTTATTGTTTCATCTAAATTAATGGACATTTTGAAGTTGTACTTTTGTCTGTTAATCTCTGTGATATAGTTTAAGCCGCGCTCCTCAGCCGTCAGCTGCAACCATCTATTTTAAGCGTAGCGGCCTTGCACTTTTGCCAGCCGCTGCTGTAGCGCAACAGCACAGCACGTGGGCCCTGCTGGTTGCCAAAATCAGGCGCAGAGCGCCAGTCAAATAGCGGTGCCCTCATACCACCCAGTCAGTACCGCGCCAGCACCCAGAGAGCCACGGCTGAGGAGTAGCGCCGCCTTATCGCCTCGCCCCCCAGCCCGCAGGTCCAGGGAGCAGCATCCGCAGCCATGTATATCCCTTGTGAGTAAAGTGAAGTGCCATACCAATCACGTCGTAAGTCATTAGGCGCTCCAACATCACACAGAACTGAGGCTTTATTACAAGTAGCAGCTTCTATGAATCGAAGAACTGATTTGTTAGCAAAGCACCCTCAGAGGAAACGTATTGTATCATCTGTTTGTGGTGCAAATAGTGAAGATGAAGATGGTTACTGAGCAATTATTCATCCCCCCCCCCTCAAAAAGAAATGTTTTTAGTTTTATCTCACAAGCTTGTGAAATGTTGTTTTATTTTTAATAAATGATAATGCAATAAACCAAATAAGGCATACAGTTGTATTCTTTCTTTTATATAGCTATCTTGCTTTGTATGAAATACACTCAAGGTGTTTTAGTACACACAGTAAAAAAATTTACAATTAAAAGAACAGCCTACATTGAAAGCTGTCTTCATGAATCATGATAGCACTTGATATAAATATGTACAACAAAGGAAAGTCCAAGATTGTGACAAATTTATGAAAGTACATTGTACTTTTAAATGATATTCGAAATGTAACTTGGAATCTTCTTTTAATGGTGTGGATGGAGGACGTTGGCAATGAATTCTCGCTTGATAGCACCAAGGTTCCTTGCTTCAGCTTTAAGGCGGTTGTACTCATTAGCTTCCATTGGGGGAGGCTCAACAGGAAGAAATCCCTGAAAAGGCAAATTTGGAACAACAAACTTAGAAACTTAGGTTGTTTTTATAATGATGCTCTTACCTCACATTCATTTCCTTCCAAGAGAATAAAATTATGTAAAACAAAACATGCTGCAATGTGATATCTCACTAAGTAGGGATTTCTCATGGGAAGCTTCTTTAAACGTCTGTGTTTTGCACGCAGAAGGGCAAAACTGTTTTCTATCTTGACTCGGCACGATGACAGCAAGGCATTGTGAGTCCTCATATATTCCTCCAGATTTCCATTATCAGCATAAGGAATCATCAGCTGTTACACAAAGACATGCATGTAATATTTACAATTAAAAAAGGTAATATGAAATGCACATTTTATCACCTTATCTGTAAGAGTGTAAGCTCCATCGCCCAGCAGGTGTTCTCCTTCAGAGAGCATATCAGGGTTTGTCAATAAGTTTAGAGAGAGAGGACTGTGATCGAAATTTCTCACATCTCCTATAGCACCTGGGTTGCCAATATATACATCCCGGTACAGCATTTTATTGTCACAAACAGCTTGCACCAAAATTGAGTAACTGTGGTGCCTATTCACATAATGCTGAGCGTTTTCCAGAGGGGCCGTTATATCAATATGAACTCCATCAATACACCCAACTGCACCAATGTAACCATACTTCTCTGAAATTTCTGTGCTAATCCTATCTCTTTCTAAAGCATTAGGCCACTTCACGTATGTTCCAGACAGTTCACTTAGAACTTCTATGGCACAGTTATACTGTTTATGGATACTTGCTCGCTTTTTACCGTAATGAAGAGCAGTGCTTCTGAATGTGTCCTGAATAAAAAGTGGCCACAAGCCATACATCAGAATTAATCCACACTACACCGAAGTCTCTTTAGTCGGTTCGTTCTCCGCATGTGTAGACCCACAACAACAATCAGTTTCTAGAAGAGGGTAAAAAAGAAATAGTAAAATAGAGAAAGAAATTGCTATGATACTTAAGGAGACATTGTCAAACCTCAAAAACCAGCCTGCTCATCCTGAAGTGAGCTTTAAAAGAAGCATTGCTTATGGCACGAAATCCCTCAATGTTCACGTTGATAACATCTTCTTTTCCTCCACCTAAAAAATGACAAGGAAAGAAAAACAAACAGCAAAATCATTTTTATGGACGATAAACTTCATAAGCACTTGCAGAAAAGTTCATTTTAGTAACCCTTACCATCTGAATCGTCGTCACTTTCGATGCTTGCCACTGCAGCTACAACAGCATCTTCATCAGGATCCATAAAGAGCAGACCCAGATCCATAATAATTCTTATTACCAAATACTCTTCTACATTTATTAATTAACTAGGAGCACGTGCGGCAGGCACGAAGTGGTGAGCGAAGCGACATTAAAATTTTAAAAAGATATACAGTAAGTCAGATCGTTGTAGAGGATGGGGCACTTGTGGTGCCTTGTAGGGCCTTTTAGGAGGCTAGCGTGTGCGGGCGGGAAGTGGCAAAATGGGTTTACTGGACACACCAGTCGATCGGCACTCGAATGGAGTGGTAAGCAAGCAGTGGTTGTAGAGGATATTAGACTTGAGGAAGCTTGTAGGAGGCCAGGACACGGGCGCGCGAGGTGCGCGCGGACGGGACGGGCGTTCAAACTATTGGATACGGAAAAAAAAAACACGATTGGCATCCTTCTGGAGAACACTATAGACGGTAGTAAGTCAAGTTTTTGTAGAGGATGGGGCACTTCGGGTACCTTCTAGGAGGCTAGCGTGTGCGCGGGATGTGGCAGAATGAGTGGATTGAAGATTTCAATCGATTGGCACCCGAGCGGGGACGATAACTGGTCGGGAAAGCAAGTTGTTGTACAGGATGGGGCACTTGAGGAAGCTTGTGGGAGGCCGGGACACGGGCGCGCGAGGTGCGCGCGGACGGGACGGGCGTTCCAACTATTGCATATGGGAAACAAAACGATTTGCATCCTTCTGGAGTACACTGGAGGGTAGTAAGACAAGTTGTTGTAGAGAATGGGGCACTTCGGGCACCTTCTAGGAGGCCAGGAAGGGTGCGCGCTCTCCGCCCATTAAGGAGCATGAGCATGGCGCTGTCACTATCTTATTGAGCAGCCAGGCCCATTGAATGCCCTACAGAATCTAAACAATATCTCTTAGACGCCCTATGCACATGAATTGGCACTTCTTGGCCTTGAACAGGATGAAGGGACAGATTTGGTGCATCGCCGAGAAATGGTCTATAATATATAAAGGGAAACTAAATTAAATTGAGGAAACCATGTCTGAGATGGCACCTTTCACCTAGGCAGTATGCTTTTTCAATACTGAAACTATCCTTACCTGCGTACTGTACAAAACAGACATGGGATGCTGCTTTGCAGACAATATTATTTTTGACTGATAAGGTTAGGTTACTCAGTAAAACAATAAGTCCAAAAGTAAGTTGAGTCGACACTGGCTGTCAATTCCGTAATCCATGTTCATTTCACAAATGCACAACAAGTTTATGTCATCTTGAGCCAAAAATTCGGGACATACCCACCCACCCAGCACTCCCCTTCCCCTCCCCCTCGATGTAAACATTGACAACAGAACATTCGTTTCTTACTTCTACAAAATGCAGGCACTTGAAACTTTGTGTGGGGACTTCTGTCACTCTTAAAACACACTGTAAAAAATGTTCGGATTTTTGCCATACAAGTGTGTGGTAAAAATCCCATATGCATGTAGGACGCGATATTTCCCACACATGTGTGGGATTTTTCCCATACAGGCAAAAGAGAATCGGAAAATGACGATTAGTATCTGAAAAATCCCATACCCTTGTGGTGAAATGCCTATAAGCGTTTGGGAAAAATAGTTTCCCACAAAGTGTGGGATTTTCACTATTTGAATGTTGAAAATTTCCTTTAATGTTATAGTAAATTTAGGATTACTGAGATCACAAACTACTGTTACATGGTGTGCAAGTGACTTCCAACCCGTTGCATACACTCATGTGGTCGGGAAGCTATTTCCCGCGGCTTCATGCCCTGAGGGTTTTCAATGCGGGTATTAAATGTTTTGATAAAAAGTAAATTAAAGGAAGGGCAAGAACGGAAATAAAGAACCAAAATGAGAACATCGGAAATCCCTTCAATAGAAGTACGCCGTAACCGGCTACCCTCCCTGCCCGCTGCCCCTCTGGGGCCCCTCTGGGAATGTCCCAGCGGCGGGCGGCGTGGCGAGGGCGCGCGGCTGTGGGATGACCTGAGGACTCTGAGGCTCTTCTCCCATCACGTCACTTTGGTCCAGTGGTCAGCGTGATGGGATTCCAGCCAACAAGTCCGAGGTTCAACTCTTCATCCAGTAAGGTATTTCCTAGTTACTTGATTCAGTGCCTACTTGTAATAAACACAAGGAAAATGGGGGAAGCAGAAGAGGTATCAAGGGAGATCCGAAATATCATTTTCTTTTTCAAAAAGCATCCCACAAATTTCCCACACTTCTCTAGGAATTCACCCACACGCGTATGGGATTTTTTCCACACATCCGTGTAGGAAAAATCCCACACCTGTGAAGCAGATCCCACACACGCGTATGGGATTTTTGCCACACAGCCGTATAGCAAAAATCCCATACAATGTATATGTAAATAACTTCATATACATTTGTGGGATTTTTCCCACAAAAATTTTTTAGTGCACTTGCAGACCACACACTTTGTTTCTCTGACGGCAAAATCTTTAACTTGAATGTTATTAACTTGTTATTAAAAGCCCAGCAGAACCCAGGTTGTGTCCGAATTCTCGGTCGGTGTGGTCGGTCAGGTCGGTTCGGTCGGTGCGAGAGAGATAGATGTGTGCAATTCAAATGGATGCTACCTCTCTCGCACCGACCGAACCGACCCGACCGACCATACCGACCGAGAATTCGGACAGCCTCCGAGCCCTGAGACCCGGTCGGCCACTCCACAAATTACGCGTTCGCACACTTCCACACAATGACGACACTTGAGACATCATGCGGTGACGTCCGCAACTCATAAAACAACTTCAAATAGCATTATTCGTCTATCAGGCGCTTAAATTTTTAATTTTCATACTGTAAACAACCGAAGTGATGACGGTAAGACGGGAGGTACACAGTGGTCACAGCGGTGGAGCGGTGCGGAGCGGTTGCCGCTAGATGGCGCTAGTGTGGCGTTGCCAACTGCTGAACTTTTAATCCATTCACTAAAATAATTATTTCAAACTCCGTCAAATGCAATGTCCTTTCATTATTCTGAGAGTCCATGACTTGATGTTTCGAAAACATATTGGGTTATCGCTGTACATGCTGTGGTCTAAGAGGAGAAGACTGTAGTTACGCTTTCTTCTCACAGACAGACACACGACCAAAACCTCCCCGGGTCCCTTGCTCAGGAGAGTGAGCTTCGCTCACAATGAGCTTCGCTCACAATTATTTTAAGTAATTTTGAGTAAGGCGGAAGAGAGAGCAGAAGAGCAGAACCAAACCAAAACAACGGCACGATCGCGGCACTACATCTGCAGCGCCTTCTCGTAATCGCCCATTGCGTCTCCGTAAACGGACGGGCGACGGACGGGCGGACGGACGGACGGACGGCCGGCATTAAGTTTACAGACCTTAGGCTCTCCAAGTTGTCGATTCATGTTGATATGAGATTCCCAAATGAGAACCGGACTTATTAAGTACCAAACACTATTTCTAGCTTCACAAATGACTGAACCAGTAGGACTGGGCTCTTTAATCAATTCTTTAATCACAATGTCAAGCATCAAATCTTCCTTTTCTTGTTTTCTGCTCTGATTAGTCCCCTTCTCCTTTTAGTTGGGCCAGTTCTAAAGACAGGAGATGTTTCTGGTAATCTAGGTGGAGAAGAGAAACAGTCTGGTTGATTGGAAGTATACATTTAGAATGGGAAAAATAAAGCATTAATTTTCTTTCATTAATTTACCTTAAAGTGGCTTCTTCCAAAGCCATCTCATCAATGTCATCTGCATCTTCATGACTATCTAGGCTGTCAAAAAAAAAAGCATTGCATTTATTTTAATAAAATATGACTTCATGTGTTTAATTTTGAAACTTTTCTCTCACCTGATAAACTTTTCAATCTCTTGCTTTGCTAATTGTTTTGCTTTTAATGAGAGTGAAAATTGGTTCTCAATCTTTGCAAGAGGTGTAACATGCAAAAGTACTCAGAGGGGAATCTCATTTGGGAATCTCATATCAACATGAATCGACAACTTGGAGAGCCTAGTAATGGTCCTCTTCACCGTATTTTTACATTTAGTTGCCCATAGATTCCTTATACTAAAAAATAACGTCACCAAAATGTAATATATTGTTTCTGACTGTCTCATGAAGATATCGGTGTACCACAAAGTTGATTTGAGGTGGCGAGTCCTGAGCTATGTAGGAAAGGGAAACTTGTTCCGCTGATCTGACTAAAGTGTAGCCAAATCCTTGGAATTCATCGGAGAGTGGCATTCTGACAAAAAGTTACTGAGTTTAGTCTTAGGAAGCTGGGAAAACATCACCTTTGACCTCCATCTACCAGTATATCCAAATTCTAGAATTTTTAAGAAATTCAACCCCAAAAGTGCAATAATTTCCTCCAAATGCTCAAAAATTTTTTCTCAGCCATTTCTTGCAATATCGAGCTCAAAATTTTTTGGGGTTACTTTCTTTACCTGAGCAACAACTTCCAAAAATTGGGAGGCATTCTGAGAAGGTCGAATTTTTGGGTGTGATGAATCCACCAGGAATTACGCTGATCCTAAGTTGTCCATGCAGTCACCATATCAGGTCACCTGTAACATATGTCAACAAAATAATTACAGACATTACACTATAAGTAGTGGTTTAAAAAAAAAAAGTTAAGGGCACATTCATGCAAATTAGGGTATCAGGGCAAATGAGATACCTACCTCTCATGCTTTAGTCCGATGGCCAGACTAGAGATTGACTTCAGGAGAGAACGGGCCAAACCCAAGAAACCGTGTTCACACAACTTTCATGTAGCTCGGGACTTGCAGAATTGCTCCTAAAACATAAAGGAGAGGATTCAAAACTGAATTAGGTCAAAACTGGTGTGCCAGGTACAAAAATATACATAATATCACGAGATCAAGAAATACACACCAAGGCTACGAAAATCTTGAGGTTCTTTGAAGTTGATGGCCTGCAGCTCTACACTTCACCTCTGGGATCTCCAACAGGCCCTGCAAACAACTCTCAGGATGACACATTCGAACACAGGCTTGACACAGGCCCCATAAAATAAGAAGAGACTCTAGCCATGAAAAACCATTGTAGGTTAAAGAGTGCAGATGACAGGAATTCGCTATAAATTCGACAGTGACAGTCTAAACCAAGTAAAACTTTTAATATTTCGTGAAATTGTACGAGGCTAGCCCAACGATGTTGAGGGTTTCGCGTCGATAGCGACAGTCAAAGAAAATGGTGTGTTCATTAAGTTTCGTTTGGTAGCCAAGCATGGCTGCGATTCGAGCAACTTCTGTTTCTGTCTACGCCGCCGAAGCTTCGAGTAAAGCAGATAGTGCCAATCGGTAGGCTGATTTAACCAAGACAAAAGTGTTTCAAGTGCCTATTAGGATGACGAAAATCACCGCGCAGTTATGACGATTCTCCGCAATCACACTCACACAAGAGTGAAGACGAGAAGTAAACAATAAAAACAACAACAATAACAACAACCACCACCACCACCACCACCACCACCACCACCACCACCACCACCACCACCACCACCACCAACAACAACAACAACAACAACAACAAAAACAAGAAGATCAACAGATGCTTCGACCTTCGGCCAGAGGCCTCTCGGGCTTAGGCTGCGAATAAGCGAAGCCTGCAGCAGAAGTAGAATTGTCATGGATACTGTATACGTCAACCATCAAGACCATCCTAGAATACGGCGCAGGACTGGTCGACACCCGGACAGCATCCAACTGGGACCGTCTCCAAAAATTATGCAACAAAGCTCTCCGAATATGCTTAGGAGCGATGCCGTAAACACCGATCTGCGCCATGCAAGTTGAGGCCGGGGACTGGCCGCTCCACTACTGGTACGCCTACCTAACTGACCGCATGCTGCTACGGTGGCGCTCCCACCCCACACCCACGGCCTACAACAACTTGCGGGAAATGACCCCGCACGGACAGGCTCTTCGCCGGTTAGGGGCAGCACCCCTACTCGTCAGACTAACTTCAAAATCGTTTGAGCTAGAAATCTAAAATTTGGCATGTGACCCGCTGAACTAGTGACCCTGAGATAAAAGAAATTCAGTAACATGACCCATAAGGCTAGAATTTTTAAAGTAAATTTCTATATAAACCATCTTCTACCGAAGAATTTAGTGAAACAAAAACATTAATTAACTTCGTGCCTACCAGGATTTCCTGAAATCGTATTTTTACATTTAGTTGCCCATAGATTCCTTATACTAAAAAATACCTTCACCAAAATGTAATATGTTGTTTCTGACTGTCTCATGAAGATATCGGTGTACCACAAAGTTGATTTGAGGTGGCGAGTCCTGAGCTATGTAGGAAAGGGAAACTTGTTCCGCTGATCTGACTAAAGTGTAGCCAAATCCTTGGAATTCATCATTCTGACAAAAAGTTACTGAGTTTAGTCTTAGGAAGCTGGGAAAACATCACCTTTGACCTCCATCTACCCGTGTATCCAAATTCTAGAATTTTTAAGAAATTCAACCCCAAAAGTGCAATAATTTCCTCCAAATGCTCAAAAAAAATTTTCTCAGCCATTTCTTGCAATGTCAAGCTCAAATTTTTTGGGGGTTACTTTCTTTACCTGAGCAACAACTTCCAAAAATTGGGAGGCATTCTGAGACGGTCGAATTTTTGGGTGTGATGAATCCACCAGGAATTACCCATCACCGGATTAACTTCTTGCTATGTTGGTGTCAGACAATGATCCAATACATTTTATTTTGGAAAATGGTTTGTATTTTACTCATTTTGTACTGTGATGTACTGAATCATATTATTTCCAATGTTATCTAATTTTAGTTCTTCTCATTTTGGCGCAGATGTTTGTTGACAGTGAGAAGAGTGTCGTTTTTAACAGAAATGAAATGTGACTACTGAGGTTTTAACTTAACTACCAACTTATCAATAAAGTCTTTCGTTATTGGCAGATATGCTTTTCTCAGTTAACCACTGTTCATAACGACGGGTCCTATTAACGTTGTCCGATCTCCCAGCGACGCTTCAACGTTGTCCGATCTCCTTTTCGGTCTGAGCGTGCATTGGTTTACTAAAAGCTCATTTTGGAAGGCAAATCTTGATCAAATTTGAGGTGCTTTGGTAGCTTTTGATTTGTCAGAGACCAAGGAATAAGGATATCAGTTTATATTTTACAAAACTTGAAACACCGCGACGTGGTATGATGTTAAACTTCATGTTTACGCCGCGCGCCGAAAAGGACATCGGACAACGTTGAAGCGTCGCTGGGAGATCGGACAACGTTAATAGGACCCGTCGATAATTACTAGCCTAACTAGAATTAAGTGCTAAAATATACATGAGAATTTTGGGGAAAACGTGAAGGCAACTCATTTGCATTTAAGCTAGAAGGTGACGAAGCGTCCCAAAATGCCGTTCGGGTTTCGGGGCCGGGGAGTGAGAAGTGAGAAGAGTCTGGGAAGGGGGCGCACAGTGCGGCCAAATCGAAAAAAGGCGGACATAATTCATAGCAGGTAAACTGTTCGAGCTAAGTAAAAAAGATTCGTGCCTCGTAGGTTTTAGGTCGCTTGTCCCTAATGCAAAGCACGCACGAAGCTCAGCCGCTGGCGAAAGCACGCACAGCGGAGCGCCGCTGGCGAAACCACGCACAGCGCAGCGCCGCTGGTAAAACCACGCACAGCGCAGAGCCACTGGCGAAACCACGCAAGTGCTTTTTTTGGTGATTTTTGGAGACATATACCGTTGGAAAGAGGAAATCATGCTTTTTCAGAATGTATAGATCTCCCTGGTCAGAGTGTCACAAAGCTGATATCAAAATCAGCTTTCTGATATCTGGAAATTTACTTACATCATTAACGTGACTTTGATATCGGTATAATGATTTTGATAATAGTTGAGTGATATTAGTTGCTTATATGATGTCAGATTGCTGATATACTTTTTGTCAATGCTGACATTAGGATGTCACATCAAGCACACAGATATCAGTTTGGTGATAGAGAGCCTCACTTGGCTGACATCAAAGTCACTGAAGAGTTAGAAAAGATCACGCTCCTGACATATTTGTCACTTTACTGATTTGAGTTAGGTGATATCACAATAAGCACATTCAAATTCAGCACGCTGCAAAATCCGCGGTTTTAGAGATTTTTTGCTCAAGTTTGGTTTATGGCACCCACTCCCAACTTCAGTAGGGCCATTTTAATATTTTTGAAATCGAAGACTTTTTTCATGCCAATTTGAAAACGGCTAAAGCTAGGGGAAAGCGGACAGCGGATTTGGCTCCGCCTCGATTTGGACACCCTTAATGCACCCTAAAAACGTTACATTGACTTGAATTCCTTAGTGTACATAGTTGAAAACATATATGACTTCTCTCACAAAATTAACTGACATTCGAAATATTGATGACTTTGGCTTTACTAAAAGCTGATTTTCAGCATAAAGCACTACACAGAATAGACCAGTTTTTGTGATATCATTATGATATCACTTTACTGATTTGTCCCAATTATCAGAATGATATCAAAAACTGATATCAAATGCTGATATCAGCTTACTGATTCTCTGACCAGGGATATCTCAATTTTTTTGAAAAATGCACTTGCGTGGTTTCGCCAGTGGCTCTGCGCTGTGCGTGGTTTCACCAGCGGCGCTGCGCTGTGCGTGGTTTCGCCAGCGGCGCTCCGCTGTGCGTGCTTTCGCCAGCGGCTGAGCTTCGTGCGTGCTTTGCATTAGGGACAAGCGAGGTGTCTCTGAATTCGGTTTTGACACTATTTTTGAAATTTGAGGGGCGGAACAAGCTAAAAAAAAGGGGGGGGGGGGAATTTTTAAATTTGCTGTGTTTTTCTGAAATTTTGAAACATGGGGTTGTGATGGTCGCTGATTTCATTTTTGATATTGATTTTGAAATTTGAGGGGAGAAACCGGTCATAAAAAGGGGGGAACATTGAAAAACTGCTAGAACCGTCTCGCAATGGCGATCCCATAGGTTGTCAGGGTCGCTAATTCCATTTTTGACAACATTATTGAGATTTGAGGGGCGGAACAGGGCATAAAAAGAGGGGAACGTCAAAAATATTGCTGTATCTTTTTGTAATTATACGTTTCAACGGGTATTGAGGTCCGCTGACAACATTTCTGACACTATTTTTGTCAAACTAGGGGCGACTTAGGGCACAGAAATGAGGGGGTGTTCGAAAACTAGGCCTTCACACGTCTATAAACATTTTTCGTGAATTTTCAGAGTCGCGTATTCAGGATATTCCTTCTAGGATATTACTTTTTTTCATTTGGTTCTAAATAGATAAACTTAGGGTGGAAAGATCAAATAGGCTACAAAATTCAAAAGAGGAGCTCGTTCTGACGCCGAATCGGCTTCCCCACCGCACGGCTGCCCGCCCGGCCCGTCTACATGCTGGCCAGGACGGCGAGCCGTCGCGCTGCGCATGCGCGCTGGGCGGCGCGGCGACCGGCCGGCTGCCACAGGCCTCCACATTATTGAGAATTACATAGAAACCGCCAAAAACCGCCAACCAAACTCTTCGGCGTCGGATAGACGAAGGTTCAAGCTTTCGTTTGCGATAACGCATGAGTCTGAAATATTCTGCAATCGTTTTATAACTCAAATATAAATCCAGGAAGAGGTTACATACAGTGTCCCTCGACGACATGACTCAGTGTAAAACGTTTTTATTTGTAAATCTGTATTCGAAAAAGATGTTTTAATATATAAATGGGTAGAGGAGAGTCCCAGCAATCCCAAACCACTCACGCGTCTCTCCAAAAACTGCCCTTTCGGCGTGATCGTTAATAACGGCTAGCTTTGATACAATAATGCGAGCGTTGCTGTAAGTATCTAAGTTTTTCCAGTTAGATACAGGCTCTTGAAAAAAAGCCGTGTTAATACCTAGTATTTCAAAGAATTTTAAGGTATTTTGAGTGCTGAAACCCCCAAGAACTAACTTCGGAACGTCCCTCATATCGAGTTTCCTTTTTTTGGGAGAGTCATCGGTACCTTCTCTATTCAAAATTCCTTGCACAATCTCCTCTCTATGTGCGTCGTCTAGTGACTCGTCAAAGACAGAAAATCCTACTAGTTCCTCACTTAGGTACCACAAGTGGCAGCCAAACCGGTTCTGGGCGGCTTTAGCAACTTTCATGTTTACCTTTTCATATAAAATACGTTCTTTTAAGAACTGTAGATCATTACTAGGCGCAGAAATAGAATGCGGGGCTAAAAACCACCCCTTTACATACACCTTAATAATAAAAATGGCAATATGCAAAAGATTTGTCGCATCGGCGGAAGAAAGTCCTAACTCCCTTCGAAAAAGGCTCATTTTCAGACAATATATTGCCTTCGCCATCCATCGGGCACTGTGGATAGGCCCTGGAGGACGAAAGCGGACTCCAGCCGGTGGAATGCCACCGAGAAATATAATTACAAGCTCCAGAAACTCTAAGTAATCGTCCCTCGGCTGGCCACTCTGCGAAAAATACAATATATTATTTGGTGTCTGCTTTCTGATTTTCGGCACATTAACTGTTGCTCAGGTATGTGTATAAAATAATTACCGTAATTTGTTCCTCGCAAAATTTGATTATGGAGTCACGGTCTGCAGTAAGGGCTCGTTTTGAAGCAGTGAACGTTGTGTACGTGATGAACTTCTGATGGTCAACAGATGCCCATTTCTGCTGTAGAACGCGGAATATTCCTACCTCGGGTCCGGTGGACGGCCCCATGACAGTGTGAAACACGTCCTCCAGAACCCGCTCAAAAACGTGGTGTCGACATGGCAGCCATAAAAGGTCCTTTCCTAGGGCCCGCTCAATGCCCACCGCCGCTCCGTTTTTCCACCCTACAAAAAAAAAATTAACAATCAGAAACAATACTAAAAATAATTATGTACCACTGCAGTCCAAGTTCGAGTACTTTTACCTGTATTTACAGAGGTTGTATCAAATGACAACGCCTTCACCTGCTCAGTTATGCCCCAGGCTGATACTTGTCCCATAACTGCAGCTACGATTTCGTTAGCTTTCCCATTAGGGACGGGCACCGCACCCAGTAACTGCGAGGTGGTAACGCCGGTGACGACTATAGCTTGTCGGTCCTGCGAATCCTTCGTCGACAGCGATGGCACGATCTTTCCGTCCCAATGTAGAGTTAGTACGTTGTCCGGTGTAAACGAGGCCTTAATTCTTTTGGAGGTTTCTTCTCGGTTACGCTCTCGTGCATGCCACAGGGAAGAATGGTTTAAATTAGTGTCGGCGACAGGAACGCCTACAGACTCTGACACTGCTGCAATTATTTTTGTGGCGCATCTGCTACTTAATTTCGCAGCATCGATTGCCGCAACTACTTCCGGGGTAATTATGCATTTGCGCCCCCTTTTACGCTTGGGACTAGCCATAAACAAGGGGTCATCTACTACTTCCTCGTCTGATTCACTTGAGGACATGTGAAGCTGAACTGTAAGAATAACGTAGAAAAAATATTTAAAAATCATTTCTTCGCTGCCCGCCCCCCGCCCCCGCCGCCCGCAAAATTAAAATGTGTCATTTCTTACCGACTTCCCTTTCGGTTTCTGCTTTCCTGCGTCTTGCATCCTCCTCTACCAGCTTCCGAATTTTCCGCTCTTCTCTTTGTCGTCTTGCTTTATCCTTCTGTAACTGTTCCATATCAACATTCCCTATAAAGGCTACGGATGTGACACGTGACACTGCCCTATGATAATGTGGGAAAGTCTGGGCAACCGAAGGCAAATGGGTGCAAGGTTGGAGTACCTTTTGAGGCACTTGGGGGGGAGGGGGGAGGGGACTCGCGGCAAACCCTCGGCAACTCTTCACCAAGCCAGGAGCTAGAGCCGCCGTTTGGGCGGCCCGACTGGCCCGTACAATAGCTGCGTATCATTTCTGGGGTTAGATTTTCAGTTTACTGATACGCGCAGATACGCGGGCCGGCCCGGCCCAGTGCGGGTCGAGCTGGCCCGCACTGAGCCACTGAGCGATGTTAGGTCTGACGAGTCCGCCTGGACCTGGTTGGCCAGGTTGGCCCGGGCTGCGTATCAGTAGACCCATCCGGCCCGCGCGTGCAGACTGCAAAATGGCAGGTGAGGGGAAGGGAGACGGGGGATGAGGGTAAAACATGAACATTAAGAAAATAGCTGGGCAGGTCTGACCCAGCGCGGGCCGGGCCGGCCCTGCACAGGTTGGCACGGGCCGGGCTGGCCCGCTGCGGGTCTGACTGACCCAAACTGATTAGCTTACGGGCCGCGTAGGTCTAGGGAATGCAGCCTTGGGTCGGGTCTGCACGGCCCAAGCGAAAAAGCGCTTCGGGACAACTAGACCCAGATTTCTGGCCCAAACGGCGGCTCTACCAGGAGCAGCCCGAGGCCCGTCAAGTAACCTCGCGAGACGAGCAGGCAATTCGCGGGGGAAGTGAAGGGGGGAGGGGGGGCCTTGGCTGGCCAAGGGGGAGTGAGCGAGCAAGGAGCGGACAAACAGCACGGGTGAGCGTTGAGCGTGCGAGGCGAGAGTTACTCCTCTGCCGTTGGCCAACTCGGCTCGGCTGGATAGGCGCGGCTTTAGTACCGCCTGAGAGGCAGGCAACAACTTGCCGATGCACACGCGTGCAAACGGTTGCCTAACGGACAGGCGCTCGCTCGCTCGGCCGCGCTCTTTGCCTGCCCCGTGGCGCGTGAGTTTGGCACTCCCATCAGACATCTACTTCACGATGGTATTGCCTACCACCAGTAAAATAAAAGGTCAGCATCTCGGGATTAATTGGGGTGGGATCAGAGGGTTTTCTAACTAGAAATGGTAAACGATTACCCGTAAAACAGCATGTCTTTAAGAAAAGCACGGTCTGTACTTTTTATAAACAATAACTCTGTATTGGAGCGGAAGATTTCCAACCATCGCCCATGCGCACTTCGTCATATCCATCAAATTCTGTCCGCCCCGTCACCTCCCACCATCCCCCATGTCCGCCCTGTGGCCTTTATCAAGTTTTGTCCACCCCGTCACCTCCCATATCTTCCTAAGTCCGCACCGTCGCCTCCTATCGTCCCTCATGTCCGCCCCGTCACCGTCATTAAGTCCCGTCCGCCCCGTCACCTCCCACCATCCCCCATGTCCGCCCTGTGGCCTTTCTCAAATTTTGTCCACCCCGTCACCTCCCATAACATCCGAAGTCCACACCGTCGCCTCCTATCGTCCCTCATGTCCGCCCCGTCACCGTCATTAAGTCCCGTCCGCCCCGTCACCGCCCACCATCCCCCATGTCTGCCCTGTGGCCTTTCTCAAGTTTTGTGCACCCCGTCACCTCCCATAACATCCGAAGTCCACACCGTCGCCTCCTATCGTCCCTCATGTCCACCCCGTCACCGTCACTAAGTCCCGTCCGCCCCGTCACCTCCCACCATCCCCCATGTCTGCCCTGTGGCCTTTCTCAAGTTTTGTCCACCCCGTCACCTCCCATAACATCCGAAGTCCACACCGTCGCCTCCTATCGTCCCTCATGTCCGCCCCGTCACCGTCATTAAGTCCCGTCCGCCCCGTCCCCTCCCACCATCCCCCATGTCTGCCCTGTGGCCTTTCTCAAATTTTGTCCACCCCGTCACCTCCCATAACATCCGAAGTCCACACCGTCGCCTCCTATCGTCCCTCATGTCCGCCCCGTTACCTTCTTTAAGTCCCGTCCGCCCCGTCATCTTCTATCGTCCCGCATCCCGTCACCTTCTCCCAGTTCTGTCCATCCCGTCACGCGTCACATCTCTTGATACTTTCAGTCCACCCCATCATCCCCCACATTCTCAAATGTGCCCCCGTCACCAAACGGCTACCGCATGTCACCTTTGTGAGATTTTGTCCACCCCGACACCGCTCAGTCGACTTGTCTGTCGGAACCGTCACTTTTGTCTTTGCCGTCACCACGAGTTCACCCGTCACCATTCAGTCAAAAACGTCTCTTTGGAATTGGAAGCTTTTTTGAGAATCACCCATATCGATAAAATGTTGATGGCCGCCCAAAGAGAAATTTTGGTGGAAGGAACGTGGATTCCACGTTGACAAATGACGTGTTTTCCACGTTGTAATGACTCTTCGCTCCACGTCGAATTTTTTTTTACCTGACCTGGACTTGAACCTCGGAGCTTTGGACTAGAAGACTCGTACTATCCACTGGCGGCTCCAGGGGTTCGGGGGTCGCGACCCCCCCCCTCGGGCATATCCGTTAGCCTACGGCGCGGCTGATGGGAACGGAGCGTCAGTAACCGATCCCACTGTAAGGGTGAACTCACACAGCTCCTTTGCATGGTCCTACCGATTGTGCGTTAAATACGACCAAAGTCGGTTTCCTTTTGTTTGCGACAAATCGTAAGGGAGAGTGGGGCACATACTGCCACTTTTTGTAAAAACCGTTCTAGAAGGCTGAGTTGTGGAGACATTGAAGTTCTGAGGGTTGATATGCCTCTAATGGACCTTCAGGAACTTAAAAACATTGAGACCTTCAATAAAAGTTTTGTCATGCATTGCGAAATAAACACAGAGAGCAGCCTCTGCAAATTGAGAGTTAGTGCCCCGAGTGGGGCACATACTGTCAGCTGGTGTAAATGGGTCGCGAGTTATCAAAAAATTAATTTTAGAGTTCTCACAGTAATCAATGACGTGCTATGATTGAATTCGAACAATATTTTCATTTCAGAAGCCAGTTTTTATCGTTAAGAAATGATAAAAAACATTTTGGTCCGAAAAGTACCAAAACCACATTTTCTGAGAGCTTTTTTTAGAGCATGATCGGAAATTAATGAAAATTGCACTAAAATATATGTTGACATCTACCAGTAGTCTGTAGGTCACTGGTGTAAAGTTCAGGACAACTACAGTAAGCCTTTTCAATCTGAAATGTCAATTTTAGTGTGACAATATGTGCCCCGAGAAGCACTGACAGGACCTGCCCCAACTGCAGCCGACTCAGACACGCCCTCCTGTAAGGGTGCCAGGTCATACCGGAATCGGGACAAGATCTCAATATATTCGAGAAATAGTAAAGAATGAAACACAATGTTCGTTTATGACCCGAATGATCACCAGAAGAGCGTGCCAGGTGATTATTTAGACTGAAAATATGGAAACATACCTAAATTTACATACATTAAAACTTCACTTGGTTCTTGCCGCCAAACCAGTCAACCTCGGGTCACCGATCTCAGGCATTCAAGTTCAAGTGTCAAGACGTTGCGATTTCACTGAAAAGCTGGATGAGACACTGAACGGTCTGGACAGGCCAGCGCATTGACAGTATGTGCCCCTGACAGTTGGTGCCCCACTCTCCCTTAAATAATATTTTATTAGGACATGACAGTTTTCAAACGTCTACAAAAAAATAAAGATCTGACTGAATTCTGAACGTTCAACTATGACTTCGTACAGTGGACTCCACGTGGATCCCACATATTTCTACAAAGTCTGAAACTTGAAAAACAAATGCATAAATCGCCCTTTGTCCAATGAATCAGGAACAGGAAAGTCGCTAACACGGAAATAAAGGGGCGATCAGTCAGTAGTCGAAAAATGGTGGATCTGTCCACGGTGAAACACGTTTATTCCACGTTATCTCAACGTATTCCCATTTACGTGATAAAAAAAATCATAGAGCGTTTTTTATCTCATGAATCATGGACAAGTATGAAGGAAAGTCGACAACACAGAAATTCCATTCTGAAATAGTAAAGTAGTTGAAATATGATGGACCAGTCCACGGTGGTAAAAATAACGTACTTACATTCAACATTTTTTCAACGGGATGTTGCAAATTCAGCTGCCAAGCAGTTGTTTCACTAGTTAAAATGTTCAGGCATGCTTGGGTGCACCACAGTTTCTTGCAAACATAAAGTTATGATGATATTTTATAATCGGGAAACCAGTTGAATTTTGGTGGATTCATCCACGTCCACGATAGATCCACGCATCCACGTGGAATCCACGTTGAATCCACGTCACGCTTCTCTTTGGGGCGCGATATCGATAAAACGTTGATTGTCGATGAAATTTCGATGTGTTTAAAATTAATGACTGTTGAAATCCTTCCACAAAAAACTTACCCCCCAATATGAATAGTAATTCACCATTATTTTACTTGCGTGAGACAGCATCTAGCACAGACTCAAAACACCATGACGCACGAACAGTTTTTGACTAATGTCATGGCGGGTGATTTCAAATCGGTCCATCCGCATGTACGATGTTAACTTAAGTTAAGAGCAATCTCCATGCATCATCATCATGCAACAATTAACTGAAATCAGAAGTGTAATTTTAGCATATGATGGTGGAGTTCTGCTGACACTAGAAATGCCAAATTCCTTGGAGTCTACAGCACTTTTGATGGCGGGATACTGGGTCTTTAACTAGAAATATCCAGAAGCTTATACTGACCATTTAGAGGCTCTGGAAGCAATTCTCCATGGCCACTTAGAAGTTTATAAGAAAAAATCAAAATTTGGAAAAATACTCGCAGCAGCAGCAACTGCAAGAAACTAAATATGTACATAAGGTTACTGTGCTGATAGGTCCATGACTTCAGTAAAACTAAGAATCTATTTCCTTTCATTACGGTAATTATATTTCTATAATAAAAATTTCAGCAATGTCAAATGAAGTATACATTGTGAAATTTACCACATATAATGTTATTCCATTAATTAAAATGATAAATCTGTAGACATCTTGGTCATTTTAAACAACTTAAGATTATTTGTGGAAATAAAACTGTTAAAACACTGTTAAAACAAGTAGCCAAGCATATACCAAAGTGCTTTGGTATATAAATTTTTAACTCGTTCTTTACCAAAATTAATAGGTAGAAATGAAGATTATTGCTGTGGTGTGACTTAAATTAGAAACATGGATTCATTTTAAGAAGCATAAATAATGATATTGTAAGGAATGGTTTGACTATGGTCTACAATAAATCAGCATCATTATATATGGTGAACTTTATTTAACAAATGAAATTTTAAAGGTTTGAGTGATGTGTAGAACATTAGTGAAATATTTAGACATTGCATGAAAAGAAGACATAATAGTCTGTGCTATAAATTAAATAGTAATAATTCATAGTTATGCTGAAAACAAAAAATATTAAGTCTTTCCGTAATGAGGTGTTTGGGCATTGACTGTCAGTATGATGTCAAAATTGTCGTTATTTTTGATATCGTCCATGTCTTTTACTGTTGTCATTGTGAGACTGATGTGACTCAAAATGTCATATTAGTATCACACTGACAGCAGGAAAAGTCATGGACGATGTCAAAAATAAGGACAATTTTAACATTGTACTGACAGTCAATGCCCAAATACCTCATTATTATTGAGCTTAACATATGCTGGAATAAGATTATAAATGAAAATTAAATTTGATATTAATTATAGGTATCACGAAGGGCATTGCTATGCAAAGAAGTCTTAGACCCATTTGTAGTCAACAACATCATAGGAACCCTTTCCGTCAGCTCTCTCCCTAGACGTGATTTTACAGACCACGTAATGAGGATTCTTTCCTTGTGCAATTCTCTCATTCATTTTCTGAATGATATCTTGAGAGAGTAACGAGACCGGCTTAGGGAAAATTATGGATAAAGATCCTGTTCGCTTCCTCTTGCTGTCTTCCAATCTTCCTTCTGCCTTCTTGTATGGGCCATTGAAGCCATTCTCTTCAGTTATTTTGATGTCCAACAGCTTGTACTTTTTATTCGTCTTCAAATCACGGCTGGTGAATTGTTGGACATCATTGAGAACGTTCATGAGATCATCAGACTGAAAATGAAGAGATACAGGAGTTAAAAGTTATCACTTCATAAAATTGATATAAGATGTATCTTGTTGAGAATATATTTACTTCATCTATTTTATACTTCTTCTCCTTCTTGATCTCTTTTGTGAAAGAGTCTTGGTGCTTGTGTTTCTGTTTAACAAAATTTAAAGCGTATTATTATTCTTGTTATAGAATAGAATTAATCACAGACTAGTATTTTTTGTATTTACCTTTGTTATAGATGCAGTGTCTGATTTAGTATCACTCGATGAATTTGATGAGTTTCCTTCCTCATCAGATGAAGTCAATTTTTTGTTTGATGACTTGACAGCTGAATTTTTATCATCGTATTTTGCTCTTTTCTCCGAAGGAGCAGAAGAATCAGTAGAAGAATCTATTGGTGGAGGAGAGCATAGCATCTAGAATTGAATAGGAGGTTTTAGGAGATGTACTATTTTACAATAAATAGAGATTGTCTCATAATGAATATGAGACTTTATGAAAGGCTGATAAATTGTGTGTGAACAATTTATTTTTATTTACCTTTCTGTTGTGCGAATCTGAAGATCGTTTTGATGAGGAACTCCTTTTTTTGATTTGCTTCTCATCACACTTTGGAATCTTATAAGAAAGTGCCTTTGATGTGGATGGAATAGCTTTAGTAGCATCATAGTTCTCTCTCTAATGTCATTAGAAAAATGTGTTATAAAGGAAATGAGGATTTGATAAGTGATATAGTATCATTCTAAAAATAGGTGTTACCTGTGTTTTGCTGAGGTTCGTGTCTTTAAATTTTTTCTTGAGCACCTTATTTTGGTTATCCAAAATTGTCTTCATAAGACTTTCCTTCCCTTTGTTCTGCTTTGGGTGCGATTTGGAATTTTCATTGTCAGATAAATCTGAATCACATGGATCTGAATCAGATATTGGTGATCTCTTTGGTGTCTTTGATGGATTGCTACTTTTCATAGTTAGTTTCTGGGAAAAAAAGGGACATTAATTTTTTTTTAACTTAGCACATTTCTGAAGATAATAAAATTATTAGTTTTACCTTGTTAATCAGTTTTTACTCGTTCTTTACCTCATCTATCTCCACTATATACATAGAGGTAGAGAACGAGTATTGTGCTTGGTATGGTGTAATTTAGACCACACATAACTCTGAGAAATGGCAATACATACAGTTATATATTTGTAACCAAACTGTAGCATTTCGACCAGTCACGAATCAATGATAGAGGTTTTTTTCAAGTTTCTAAGCAAAATTCAAAGAAAAATAGAATTCAAATTAAGACCCTTCATGAACCCTTCATCGCCGATGCAGCGTTTTCACTACGAAATTTAGCACATCTGCCTAATAATATACTACCAAATTACACTATATGTAAAATCACCTTACTATTTAAACCTCCCAGTCACTTTCAGAACTATTCTTTGTGTAATTAAGAAGTAAACAATGCATTATTTATTGACAAACATTAGAAGTGTAAACACGAGTTTATACGCATGCGCGAAACAATAACGCCATCTATTGACGTTCTGCTCAATTTCGACGAACAACGCCATCTAGTGACATTGGACTCAAATGACACCATGCCAATTCATCTTGATATACGGGTGTCCCAGAGTATCCCAGAGAACACACGGCAGTGTTGCGGGTCTGCCTACCCACTCCGGCCGTAAGGCGCCATAGCCCCTGCAGCTCTGGCGAGTATGCAATCCAGCAACACTGCCGTGTGTTCTCTGGGACACCCGGTATACGAACTAGTAAAGAACGAGTCTGCTTTCTCATGTATCAAATTTATTTGGTACACTGATTATCTACTTGTTCCAACTGCTCTCGTTGTTGGAGTAGGTTCTCTAAGTCTGAATCAGCACAGTCATCTTCAGAGTCCTTGATAATTTCACAGCTCTCCTCACTAAATTTTTCTTGTTTTACTTTGAGTTTGTAATCAGATAGGTCATTGTCTGAAAAAGTTTTAATTTCCTTTGAAGTTGTTGCTTCATCAAATATTTTGTTTGATTTAGAATGCGATTTAATCTTGGAATGGAAATCATAATCCTCGTCTCCCTCTACCATCTTTCTATAGTTGAGTTTCTTTCCTCTCGTTTTCATTTTTTGATGTGCTGTAAGTGGAAAATAAAAATAGGAGATTACAATATGATACGTTTTACAAAGTAAAATGTGCAAGTAGTTGAGATGATAAACATGCCGTATTTGCCCAGATTGGTTGGTGATAGCTGGTGTATGATGCATATGTACCACAGAGTAAGTCATAATTGGATACAATCCAGTCTAAACATGTTTTGAAATGTGTGGTTGTTGATGATTTGTTTTTAGTTGTAAGATTTAAGCTGTTTATCATAGAATTCATTGAGGTAGGTTTCTTCCTTGCATCTATATTGAAATCACCTAATATCACAACTTTCTTGTTATAGAATTGAGACACTTTTTGCAACCATTTTTTCCATGTTTTCAGTGAAGTGTTAGGTTTTGCATAAAGTCCCAAATATACATAATTATCTATTTCTATCCATGCTGTATCTATTCTGTTGCTTCCATCTTTAATGGTAAATGCATTGGATTTTGAAATTTTCTTGCATAGTGTGTTTTGAACATACAGTGCAATTCCATATGGTTTCCGGAAGTCACCTGAGTTGATATCTTGAATTAGCGTAAAGTTTGGTATTTCTACTTTGTCAGTAGATTTCATCCAAGTTTCTCCAAGAAAAAGTATTCCACAAGAGTTGAAATTACTATCATTAGAGATTAGTTTGTAGTGCTTCATCAAAGATTGAATATTGTGATACATTATCAGGTAATAATCTGTTGATCTCAAGTTTCTAAATTCAGGAATTATTTTGTTTGACTTCCATCTTCTCATCTCATGTGTTATGTAATCAGTCTCTTTTAGTGGTTTTGTTGGCTGGAATTTTCCAATAATAGTTAATCCATCTATACTAGTTGCTCTGGAACAAGCTACATATAACAACTGACGACTCATTGCTCCTGTTATATGTACAACTACTTGTTTTAAAGTTTGTCCTTGACTTTTATGTATAGTTACTGCATGTGCTAGAGTTAATGCAAATTGCATTCTGTTAACTCTTAGTGAACATGTCTTTCTACTCTTTATTTTAACTACAATTGGATAAATTGGAGTCCATGATTCTGGAATATTCAGACGTGTGATTAAAGATTTATGACGATGTCTTGCTTGTTGTCCCACGTGGGCTTCATCAAATTCTATCCAGAGACGAAGTGTTTTTTTTTTTTTTTTTTTTTTTTTTTTTCATTTTTCTTATTCTTTCCAAAATTTATTTGTTTCAATTGTCCTGTGGCTCCGTTGCAAATTCCATCTTCAGTATTTATGTTGTATGTGACCATATATCTGGCCTTTTCTTTCAAAGTAAGAATAGTAAGCATTCCAACAGTGTCTTGAATCTTGCTATTAGCAGCAGAATATAGCAATTGTCTTTTTGCCAAATCAGAACCATGACCTTCTAGGATATCTGATGCTGTGCAGATGTATTGAGGATTCTTTTTCTTTTTTAAAGCTTCCTCATTGTGGTTGTTGACGTCCTTATTTTTGGCAAAGAGATGAGTTGCATTTTTTAAATTTTTGTCTTCAGGGAGTTTGTGGAAAGTTCTTGAATTGAATAGATGTAAATCCGATTGGGTTAAAGTGCCTTTAGCTAGGTGTTTCAATGCCTTTTGAAAAGAAACTTCATTTTGTCTCATAACTTTAGTTAGTCGGAAAACTTGAAAATTACTCCACAAGCTTCTATTAAATATCTCATCATAAGGATTTTTAGAATGAGGATGAATGAGTGATCTTCCAAACACTGGATTTAACTGAAAAAAATCTCCAACTGCAAGTACGCTTACTCCTCCAAAGGTAAGTTGGTTATTTTTCAGATGTTTCAGTCTTTGACTCACCATCTCTAGAATGTGCTGTCCAACCATTGAAATTTCATCAATTATTACTAGCTTTAGGTCAATAAGTGCACAGGCAAGTGTATTTGAGATGTTAGCTGATAATTCATCAATTGTGTTGTTGTTTGGCTGTAGCTTGAATGCTGAATGAATTGTTTGTCCATTAATGTTAAATGCTGCCTTTCCAGTAGGAGCACAAAGGATAACTTTTGGTTGATCAGGGTCTGATTCTGCACTTTTGTTGAACATACGATAAAGAGTTTGAAATAGAGTGTTAATAACCATAGATTTTCCAACACCTGCTCCTCCTGTTAGAAAATGGAAAATTTGTTCATCTGAAGTTTCGAAATGATTTGCTACATGCATTACGTAATCTCTTTGGTCTTGGTTCAATGTTTCAAACATCTTCTGAAATTCCTTATCAGGTAATTTTCCTGGAGAGGTGAATGTAACTCTTGTGTTGTCCGAATCTTCATTATTATCTTCAGTGTTGATATTAAGTTGAAGATCTTCATCTAATTTAAAGTTGTCGAAATCAAAACTTGAGGGTAGAGCAAATGTCTCACTAGTTTGTTCACCTTCATGTTCTACTTCACTTGATTCATCTTCCTCTGCTCTATTTTCTGCCTCTTGTAATGCTATATTTAAAACTTCATCATCAAAAGCGTTATACTCGGGAAACAACTCGGAAAATTTTGTACACCTAGTAATTCAAAATTCAAAAAATTCAGAAAAATTCAGAAAAATTCAGAAAAATTCAGGAAAATTCAAAAAATTCAGAAAAATTCAGAAAAATTCAGAAAAATTCAGAAAAATTCAAAAAAATTCAGAAAAATTCAGAAAAATTCAGAAAAAATCACGAAAATTCACAAAAATTCACGAAAATTCACAAAAATTCACAAAAATGCACGAAAATTCACAAAAATTTACAAAAAATTTAATTTTTTATTGAACGGTTACGGTCTCAAAATAACAATAATTCAGTCCATAAAACTTACATAGCGCGAAGGGGGCATGTCAGAAAGGAATCAACACTGAATTTACTTCTCGAAAGGCCAGTAAATGGCCAGGGAATGCCGTCCGCGTCTGCGGTACGTACGTGAGACCCCACCCGGAACAACGAACGAGACGCCTGTTCCAGCCCCCTCCAACTCTGTCCACTTGACTTTCAGAGTCAAGTCTGTCATGACATGTATCTCTCTTCTCTAATTCAACGATCATTGAAGCGAGAGGGACGGAAAGAGAGGCCCTAGCATGAGAAGTACTTCCATGAAGGGCGTGTGCACCTGGTGGTCCAGGTTTAGTACTGGCGCTATCTGTGGGCCGCTATTTGGACTCCCTCGCTGCCCCTGGGGGCGCCTCGGCTCGTGTGGTAACTGCAAGGTGGATATAGGGAGGTGGCCGCACTTCGGCCGCTCCGCCCGCCGAACGCGTCACGGATCCTGTCCCGAGCAGGCGCGGCCGGGCCGCGCGGCGCGCTGCCTGCCTGCCAGGGGGTCCGGCCGGCCGGCCGCCAGGCGCTTATGGGCAGGACCCATTCTAACGCTTGTTTCTCCGTTATTTTTGATCTGATTTGGATGCGGTTTTCAGGAGAGTCATCCGCAACGACAGGAGACCATGTAGGAATAATAAAACAAACCAAAAATTGTAAGAAAAGTAGTCAAAACACCGTAAATAAGGTCCTATACAACCCGCCTCGCCTGGCGGGCCGTACCAGGATTTGGTTTCCGTCATATATCTCGACACCTGTTCGTTTTAGACGGTGGGAACCTGCGTACCGATTGAAGAGCAAGGTCTAAGCTTTAATTTAAGACCAGAACCGTCCCGATCGGTTACCAATTGAGCGATTCCTAGCTACGAGAAGAAAAGTAAATACGGTCCCGAACAACCCGCCTCGCCCGGCAGACGGCTCCGCTACCAGGTTGCCGGCTCATATCTCGACACCTGTTCATTTTAGGTGGTGGGTACCTGCGTACCGATTGAAGAGCAAGGTCTAAGCTTTAATCTAAGACCAGAATCGTCCCGATCGCTTACCAATAGAGCGATTTAGAACGACGAGAAGAAAAGTGAAAGGTTTTCTGCATTTGGCAAAAGTCCCAAAGGCTTATCACAAATGAAGTCATTATCTTCTTGCTGAGATTTAGTTTCATCAAGGCCTTCACTGTAAGTAATTTTCAGTAACATTTGAAAAATTGAAAATTGTTGGAACAGCATCATTTTTGAGGACCTTCTTACCAAGTGGTATCTCAATAGTCTTGCCATTTATTTTCAAGGTTTCGCTACTAATAATATATTGCTTCTCAAAATGAAGCTCACACACTGTGTGTTTCAGGTTCAGCTTAAAACCATCACCACGAGATATATTTTTTTCCCATTCTAAGTGAAATTCTGTCTGCGTAAGTATAATGAGGTATGAGTGTATCTTATCTACCTTTTAAGTATTTGTAACTGACATCACTAGTTTATTTTTAATTGATATACTTTCCTCCTCTGTTCGCACCAATGGATTTTTATTACTCACCTTTTTTGCAAGCCACAGTCGAATATCCAGAGTTGCTTGAATAACGTCAAATGCAAGTCCAACTTTACAGGAATGTTAAAAACTTTCTGATGCTACCTCATACAATTGTACTGAATACCAAGTGTGAAGAGTGATTATTCTAGTACTGAAATTTCTACCTTTAAGAATTCTGATGTGATATTGAACGTGCATTGACTTCTATTTTTAATTTCTTTAGTTCTGATATTTCTGTTTTGTGTCCCAGATTATGACAGTCTTACTTCCATCCACCTCACAAGGATTTAAGTTCAAGGAAAGTGCCATCAACAGCACAGTATATTTTTCAGAGAGGACTGTCAATGTCTCTTTGACAATGAAAGTTTTCTTAAATAAGAACTTAAAACATTGTGTGATGGCAAAGGTTCCACCATACATACCCCTGGTACCACGGCTTTGTACTTTCTGAGCTAACTTGTTATCCGGATTGTGAATTGCCATTGCCTGATAACCTGCTAACTTTAGGTCTAAATTGAGACAGCTGAGGGAGATTTTTTGCCTTCCTTTTTGCCCTGTCACTATCATATCCACTTTGACAACCAAAGACACAACATCTATCAGGTATTTTTGTAGGGTTAGAACACGACTCGCGCTTGCGCGCTCGCTGGGGGGGCTCCGCCCCCCCAGACCCCCCCGGCGGGCCTTCGGCCCGCCTAGGAACCCCTCTCCGGTGCCCCTACTCTCCCGGGCTCCCTCCTTCCTTTTTTTTGCTCCTTTTTTCCCTTGTCATTTCGTCTGCATCCGTCTGGGGCGGAAGTTGATGAAAATGGCGCCAAAGTTTTCAAAATGGTCAAAAACGTACTTTTTTTTCAAAATGTTTACGGACACCCCCCATGGATTATCCTTTCTTCCGGGGATTGTAATATAGCCTGACCAAACGAAATCGCGGCTTTAATACCGCTTCTCATTTAGGGACGGCCCCCCGGACTCACTTTGGCCGGCTAGCATCAGATCCGGCCTCACCTAACCTTCTTGGGGCCGAAATCTCTCAATTCATTTAGGGACGGCCCCTCGAACTAATCTTGGCTGGCTGGGTTCTAATCTGGCCTGACCTAAAGGTTTAGGTGCTTAAATACCACTTCTCATTTTAGGACGGCCCCCTAGACTCATCCTGGCCGGCTGGATCCTGATCTGCCCTGACTAAACGAATTCGGGGCCTAACTACCGCCACTCATTTAAGGACGGCCTCCTGGACTTATCTTGGTAGGCAGGCTCGGTCCTAATCTGGCATGACCGAAACGTTTAAGGGCATAAATACCGCTTCTCATTTAAGGACGCCCCCTGGACTTACGTGGGCCGGCTGGATCCTGATCTGGCCAGAGCTAACCTCTTTCGGGCGTAAATACCGCTTTCCATTTAAGGACGGCCCCCTAGACTTATCTTGGCCGGCTGCCGGCTGAATCCTGGCCTGACTAAACGAATTTGGTGCCAAAGTACCGCTACTCATTTAAGGACGGCCCCCGGACTTAAATTGGCTGGCTGGATCGCAATCTGGCCCGACTGACCCGTTTTATGGCCTAAATACCGCTTAACACTGAAGGACAGCGTCCCGGTCTTATCTTGGCCCAAAGATACATGTTTCTAGAGTTGTAAAAGAATTAAAACTTTTAAAAAAAAGCTAAGGCCTAAGGCACGGCAAGCTTAGCTAAGCGGTCTTGGGATGGAACTGAAGTCTGCTACGCGCCTGTTATATGGTTGGGTTTGTATAATAGAGGGTAGCGTAGAAAAAGGATTTTAGATATTGAAATGGCGGTAATGCGGAAAAGTTGCCTTTTTGGATGTATAATCCAGCGCAATTTTTTATTTTTCGATCAGACAATATTTTTCGATTGCGCAACGCGTTCAAAATTATGCATTAGCTCTTATGGGAAAAAACGGCAAAAACCACTAAAAAGTGAAAATCGATAATTTAGGCTTTGTATCTGATGTTTTTTTGAAAATCTGTTTTCAGGAATGCAATCTACGCCACAAAAGGCAGCCAGTGATGTATTACTATACACATCACATATATAGGTTATTAAATTAAGCGGTCTTGGGATGGAACTAAAGTCTGCTGCGCGCCTGTTGTATGGTTGGGTTTGTTTAAATGTCAGCAATGTTAGTATCAAAGTGTTATTGTTACATCTGCTATTAGAATGTACATATAAAATTTCATGATGAAAGTGATGAAATAACTAACTATTCTCCGTTTGACATGGTTTTGTCAGATTCACTGAATTTCCCCATTGAAAGATACCAGCTTTATTTTTCGATTATCCGTCATTTGGTGTGAGAGTGACCAAAGGAATATGGTCTGAAAAATAAGGAAGCTTTGCATTGTAAACAATGCGCAGATGGGCAGGCCCGGTCGCCGCACAGGGCTGTGGGCGCGTGGATTGAAGGCATTGTAGTGACCTAGGCTAGCGGGGAGTGAGGAAGGAGAGAGTGTAGTGGGGTCTGGCGGGGCTGAGGACGATGACGACCAACCATGCAGCTGAGCGCGGCGGATGGATGGATATGGATGGATGGATGGATGGAGGGATGGATGGATGGATGGATGGATGGATGGATGGATGGATGGATGGATGGATGGATGGATGGATGGATGGATGGATGAGATGTGTGGGATCAGAGTGAAAAAGAGAAGCGGAAGGACCGCTTAATAATAAAAAAGATTTCTCCACTGGGAACGAACCCACGACCTTCCCTTCCGCAGTCTGTCGCCTTATCCACGGGACCACTGGTCTGCCGTTGTGAGCTGAGAGCTCGGCAGCCTGTTTGTCCCACTTGCCTGACCTAACGAGATTGGGGCCTAAATAGTGCTTTCCATTTAAGGACGGCCCCCCGGTCTCATATTGGCTGGCTGGATCGCAAACTGGCCCGTCTGCTCCCTGTTAGAACGAAAATACCGCTTATCATTTCGGCCAGCGTCCCGGTCTAATCTTGGCCCAAAGATACATGTTTCTAGTGTTGTAAAAGAATTAAAATAATTTTTTTTAAAAAAAATTCCCACCAGAATCGAACCCACGACCCTCCCTTCCACAGTCTGCCGTCTTAACCACGAGACCACCGGACTGCCGTTGGGGGAGCCGAGCTCGGCAGCCAGCTAGTCCCGCGTGGCGCGGCCTCGGCCCGGCGGAATCCCTGCCCGAAAACCCTTCTTTTCGCCCTTGCGCCCAAACGGTGCGTCGAAGGAAAACAATGAAAAGCCATGTAGTAGATCTCGTCGAAACGGAATAAACGACGTTTCAAAATTGAAAATCGGTCAAGCGGTTCGGAAAGGAGGACGATTTTTTTAAAAATCCCGGTACGGGTATTTTGAAACATTATAGTACCAACGCTCCCATTGACAGAGCTCGGCACGACAGTGACAACTTTGGGGAAAAAGGGAAACTCCCGGCGAACCGAGTGGAAGCCCTCTGTTTCCTTTTTCCCAGAGGAAAAATATGGCAGAATTAAATTTTGTTGAGACTTGAAGAAATACCCTCGACGTGTTTCTCGTGTTGTACAAGATGTAAAGTAAAACGAAAGAAAAAAAAGGTTTCCCCGCCGGAATCGAACTCAGAACCCTTCCCTCCGCAGTCTGCCATCTTATCCACGGGACCACTGGACTGCCGATAGAAGCTGCGATCTCGGCAGCCGGGTGATCCGGCGTGCCGCGGCACCCCGGCCCGGCGGCCTCTCGGCCCGCAAACCCTTCTTTTCGCCCTAGCGACCAAACGGTGCGTCGGAGGAAAACCATGAAAAGGCCATGTTGTAGATCTCGTCGAGACGGAATAAACGCCGTTTCGAAATTGAAAATCGGTCACGCGGTTCGGAAAAGAGGACGGGTTTTGTAAACAGCCGCGGGTTCGAATTTTGGTTTTTCCTTCCTATTTTCCAAACGGGACCAGATAGGAAGGTGCGCTCTTCGGGAGAAGAAAGCCCTGGTCGAGACGGAATAAACGCCGTCTCGAAATTGAAAATCGGTCACGCGGTTCGGAAAAGAGGACGGGTTTTGTCCAAACCCCGATACCGGGTTTCGGTTTTTCCTCGATATCTTCTAAACGGTACCAGATAGGAAGGTGCGCTCTTCGGGAGAAGAAAGCCCTGGTCGAGACGGAATAAACGGCGTTTCGAAATTGAAAATCGGTCGAGCGGTTCGGAAAAGAGGACGGGTTTTGTGAAAACCCCGATACCGGGTTTCGGTTTTTCCTTCATATCTTCTAAACGGTACCAGATAGGAAGGTGCGCTCTTCGGGAGAAGAGAGCCCTGGTCGAGACGGAATAAACGGCGTTTCGAAATTGAAAATCGGTCGAGCGGTTCGGAAAAGAGGACGGGTTTTGTCCAAACCCCGATACCGGGTTTCGGTTTTTCTTCGATATCTTCTAAACGGTACCAGATAGAAAGATGCGCTCTTCGGGAAAAGAAAGCTCTGGTCCCAGCGCACAATCGCCTCGCTTTGACCCCCCATCCATCTGTGACGGAAATGGGTGAAAAGGAGGGCGGAACGTTTCCGGTACCGACGGAAACGGGTTTTTTCGGGTTTTCTCCGGAACGGAACCCGGTAGAGAGATGCCCTAGGGTGGAAAAGGAGGCTCCGGTCCTAGCGAACAATCTCCCCACTCGGCCCCGCTTCACGCTTTCACGCGAGCGGGTGAAAAAGCGAGCGGAAGGTTTCCCGGGGCCGGCCGGGGAGGGTTTTTCCGAGTTTTTCCGGTCAAGGAGTGGGAAATGTGTACTTTTTCGATTTTTTCCCTCCCGAATCGTCGTCGAGACGAATCCAACGAGGGGTCTAAGTTGAAAATCGGCCGAGCCAAAGTGGTCGAACAATGCGATCAATCGGGGTCCAACATGTGGCTTTATAAGGGTTGGAAACTTCTACGAATTGACGCCTAAAACACAATATGCCCTGTCCAACTTTGGACATTTAAAGCTTAGACCTTGTTCTTCAATCGGTACACAGGTACCCACCACCTAAAATGAACAAGTGTCGGGATATGAGCCGGCAACCTGGTAGCGGAGCCGTCTGCCGGGCGAGGCGGGTTGTTCGGGACCGTATTTACTTTTCTTCTCGTAGCTAGGAATCGCTCAATTGGTAACCGATCGGGACGGTTCTGGTCTTAAATTAAAGCTTAGACCTTGCTCTTCAATCTGTGCGCAGGTTCCCACCGTCTAAAACGAACAGGTGTCGAGATATATGACGGAAACCAAATCCTGGTACGGCCCGCCGGGCGAGGCGGGTTGTATAGGACCTTATTTACGGTGTTTTGACTACTTTTCTTACAATTTTTGGTTTGTTTTATTATTCCTACATGGTCTCCTGTCGTTGCGGATGACTCTCCTGAAAACCGCATCCAAATCAGATCAAAAATAACGGAGAAACAAGCGTTAGAATGGGTCCTGCCCATAAGCGCCTGGCGGCCGGCCGGCCGGACCCCCTGGCAGGCAGGCAGCGCGCCGCGCGGCCCGGCCGCGCCTGCTCGGGACAGGATCCGTGACGCGTTCGGCGGGCGGAGCGGCCGAAGTGCGGCCACCTCCCTATATCCACCTTGCAGTTACCACACGAGCCGAGGCGCCCCCAGGGGCAGCGAGGGAGTCCAAATAGCGGCCCACAGATAGCGCCAGTACTAAACCTGGACCACCAGGTGCACACGCTCTTCATGCAAGTACTTCTCATGCTAGGGCCTCTCTTTCCGTCCCTCTCGCTTCAATGATCGTTGAATTAGAGAAGAGAGATACATGTCATGACAGACTTGACTCTGAAAGTCGTAGTCAAGTGGACAGGGCTGGAGGAGGCTAGAGCAGAGCAGACGTCTGGGGGGCCTCATGAACGTGCCGCAGACGCGGTTATCTACTGGTCGTTTAATGTTGCACTGCAATTGCACCGTACTCGATACCACAAACCAACATTCACAAAAGATCCATACATTCAGAAAACTTTAAAACAACAGAAATGGAAAATCCTGAAAAAATTCAGAAAAATTCAGAAAAATTCAGAAAAATTCAGAAAAATTCAGAAAAATTCAGAAAAATTCACGAAAATTCACGGAAATTCACGAAAATTCACGAAAATTCACGAAAATTCAAAAAAAATTCACGAAAATTCACGAAAATTCACAAAAATTCACAAAAATTCAAAAAAATTCAAAAAATTCAAAAAAATTCAAAATAATTCAAAAAAATTCAAAAAAATTCAAAAAAATTCACGACCCTTGTACACTAAAATTCAGAGTTGTTTCCGTCTCGGTTATACTTCTGTTTCATTGCTTTGATTTTATCACAGTTTATCTTGAAAATTTCTTCCAAATTTTGGTCTAAAATATCTTCTTTCTCTTTTCTCCATGGTAGATATAACATGATGTTCTCTCTCAAAAAGTTGTCTGTATCAGTTTCATATTGGTAATTTCTGTACCTTATAATAATTGGTTTTATTTTACGATAAATATGACCTTTGTTGTTAAGAAGTCTCAATGATGAAGTTCCAGGCACTTTTGAGAAACGATAATTAGCAGCAAAATCAGCTAAGCAAATACTTTCTAAAATATGAGGCCTATTTGTATAGTGTTGAATAAGTCCCTCTTCAAAAATGTCTGTTGAATCGTCTTCTAAATCTTCTAAATCCTGTTGAGACTTCACCATTCGGACTCTTTCGTGTGGAGGAAATGTTGCTATAAATATACATTGCTCACTAGATTGAGATAAATGAAATTGAAGAACATGATAACATGCCTCTTGTATAGATAATTCACTGTTGTTATGAAATGTTGTTGAAAGCTTCAGTAAGGAATTATGCAAGGAGACATTCCCATCTCTGGTTTGATGAAGAGCTTCTCTCATTACATTACTCATGCCTCTCTCAGCCTTGTTAATATAATCTATGATGTAGCATGCTGTTGCATACGCATCAAGAACAAACTGCAAGTTCTGATTACTTCTCATCAATAATAGCAATTTATGAGAAAATGGACTTACAAACATGTCTTTAGGATTTCTTCTTAAAAAAAATTTGTGGCTTTGTTAATGTAGATCTTATAGCTCTTATATAAGTACTATAAGATATATTCAAATTATATAGAAAATCATCCATGCTTAAAGTAACACTTGTTTTGTCATTCTGTAAAAGTCTTATTTCCTTCATAATCTTGGAATATCTCTTTTGATTCTTCTGTGACATAGGTTTTGAGAATGGACCTAAAATTTGAGTCTCTTTCATAGGTAAATAAGGAATGTCAAATCGACATTTTGTAGATCCATGAAACAGGTATGTGAATGACTATGGGTTTGTAAAGCAATCAAGTCCTCAGGAACATTATCAGAACTGCATGAGATAATTGAGTCCACAAAATTAATTACATCTATTTTTGAAGATAAGTCATCAGGACTAAAACGAGGAGCATTATTCAGCCAAATTAACATATGAACATGAGGTGATCTGTATGAAAAAAAAGCTACATTATAGTTTTAGTTAACTAAGTGAATGATAATGTTTGTTATAAACTCTGTTGTATCAACACTCACCCCCTTTGCTGAAATTCAATTCGATGATAGTAATGCCCAATTTGATAATCAAGAAATGGCCCTTCAGAGCTGTCCCAAACTTTTTTGAGAGCATGGAAACGATCATTGAAATGAATGGCACATGTGATTGGATCTTTTTGAACTAATCTACTTCTTTCTTGATAAGATAAATTGCTGGCCTCTTCCTCAGAAATGATTTCATTATCTACAGTTCTTTTTAAAGCAACCATTAGCTCTGGCCATCTAATGTCAGCTGATGATAAAGTTAAAAAAAGAGTTGGAAGTCCAAATTGTCTTATCTGAGCCAGTAGTTTGGTCTTTTCAAATTGCCAATGAGCTGGACTGTTTCTGATTCCTCTTAAAATTTTATATCCTTCATTATGTGTAACAAGTCCATCAACAAAAGAAGAATGCAACATATTGCTTGCAGTAATATTGCTATTACGACTTGTTTTTTTTCGTAAGCATATACCAATGTTATTGTATAGTTTAATTAGTTCAAGTTTTTTAGCCATGAATAATAGTAAATCTCCTCGCTCAGCAACCCTTCTATCATATCGTAATACCATTGATTTCACTAGGTCAGTATATGATATTGGTTTTCCATTATGCATGGGATCCATTTTATGACCTCCAAATACTGTAGGAAATGCAAGGTACTCACATTTCTCATCAAAAAGAATGCTTGTTGGTCTAAATCCTTGAGCAGGGGCAATACGGATACTGGTGTCAGTGAGACCACTAAAAGCAAAATTATTTTCATTTTGCATAAGTAGAGTTTCATGTATAGCGTTAGTATTATAAAATTCATCCTCTATATCTAGAGCTTCATGATTATCGTCAAAATTGGAATTCCAAGCTTCTGACAATGTGATATTTTCTCCTATAGCTAGTGGAGTTTTGACAAATTCTTTAGCAGCATCATACAACAACTGAGTCCAAACCACTCCACTCATGTAATCTTTCAAATACTCCATCTTTCTAGCAATACGTACATGAATCATGCTACTGTTATTAATTGGTCTTGGTATGCTACTGACACTATTATCTACTTCCACTGGTATATTAACAATTCCTCCTTTCGTTTTATATTGCCCAGTCGGTCCTTTCACACTCCAAATTGTTTGGAAGATGTGTCTAGGAGCTAATAATCTCTCTTCAATTCGATTTAGTTGTTTTATACAATCTGGCACTTTAGGAAAATCCAGTCCATTGCATAAGGCTAATTTTGGAATTTTTTTCTTGTTAATATCTTTTGCACAAGATGTACAAAATTTAGCCTCAGACGTATCAGTAACCCAAAAGATGTTTTTGAGGAAATCATTATCATAATTTCGACTTGCGAGAAAACTTTTGTTCAATATTTTCAGTTGAGAAAATCGATACAGTTTTCCACAACAAGTACATGTGTGGGTATGAAAGTCTCTAATTTCTTTTTCAAAGGTGTCTACACACTTGTTCCATCTCTTTCTTGCTTGCTTCCTTCTCTGATTAATTTCTTCCTCCCCCACAGATTGAACATGTTTGGAAAATCTCTCAGAATTTAGTCTACGATGTTTTCGAATCTGACTTGAAGTAGCTTCATTGTTATTAAATCTTGCTAATCTGCTTCTCATTAACATTTTTTGACTGTGGTTCCATTGTTCCCTTCTACTTTTCCTATAGGCTGTCTGATATGTTCTAATTTTGTCAGTGTTTTCCCTCTTTTTTAATTCTTTGTATCTCACACTGTTTTTACTTCTTGGCATGTTGCTGATGAAGAAGTGTTATGTGAATGTATGTTTCTTGTGTTCAGACTATTTTATACAAACTTAGTATATCATACCTGATTTAATGATGTGCAGAACAAGCAAGAGGAGTGGGTGTTCAGGAAAAGCAAGCAGGTCTCAGTTGATTGAAGTTGTTGAATCAAAATGATGTCCTTGGAGAATACGGCTAGGGCACGCTTTGGTCCAGTGAAATACTCCTGCAGATGTTAAGGTTTGTTACTGAAAATGTGCACAATGTTCAGAATAACATCAACTGTTGTCAACTATTTTATGCAAAATTAGTATATTATACCTGTTTTAATAATGTGCAGAACAAGCAAGAGGAGTGGGTGTTCACGAAACGCAAGCAGGTCTCAGTTGATTGAAGTTGTTGAATCAGAATGATGTCCTTGAAGAATACAGCTAGGGCACGCTTCGGCCCAGTGAAATCCTCCTCCAGATGTTGAAGTTCGTTATTGAAGATGAAGACAATGTTCAGAATAACATCAACTGCCGTCAACTGTTAAACGTTGCACAGTGTATTAGATTAAATGCTTCACAACCAACATAATTCACTTCATTGTTAGGATAAACGTATGATGCTTATTAAATCGTAATTAACGTAACGTACATTCCTGAAAAAAGAGTTACGTATGATAGCACAGAATAATCCTTTTATAAATTTTAAATTGAAGTAATAACATTAATAGAGCTAAGTGAAATATAAAATGATGGCTTAGAAAGGTAAATTGGATGTTACTGAGAGTGTTTCAGAAATCAGAGCAGTTCATACTTTTTGGAACATTAAGTAATACATGTTAGACGCTACTTATTTAATACCTTTGCAGTAGTTCATACTCACATATATCATAATTTACACATACCATAATTTGCACTTACTTTCTGTCAATTTATACTTACTTTCTAAAACTGACACAAAATCACAGAATAGCAATAGCGTCGGAACGAGCTTCTTCTAGGATAGCAACGAGTTTATTTATCTGATTGTCGTCAGTTTTCTTCTTTTCAAAAAACGCGGCGGCGGTGAAAAGCTTTCGACGTGTTTCGGTAGACAGCGCTAGTATACATCGTTATTACAATACTTTGTCTTATGGTCAATAGATGGCGCTTCTACCAACTCCTAACCTGCGAAGCGAAGGCGATTCCGCGGTCGTTCCCTAATTCATACTGCAACCCTCTAATTGATTTGCTGAAGTATTTTGAAAATGTCTTCAACGGAAAATTAGCATTCAATCTAAGTAGGAGTGATTTTAGAAACATTATCATCTGAATACAATATACAAATGAGAGGAATATAATGCCAATTATGTGCTCTATAGTGTTTGCCAAAGTGTTTGCCAACACTTAGAATTTTTACCTAATGTAATGTTTTTTGTTCGTCATAACTGAAAAAAACTTCTATTATGAAATATTGCGTTCGTTATGTTCTTTAAAAAAAGGATTTACTCATGCATGTGTGTGCTATAATTATTGAGATGAATCCATGTTTCTAAATTAGGTGTGACCAAGCACAATACTCGTTCTTTGTACCTCAAACATTATCAATTAAACAGGAAGCGGTAAAGAACGAGTAAAAATATATATGTATACAATTTTGAAACTCACCACAAAATATCTGAGCATATTCTGAGATTTTCAGTGTTAACATTACATGTGCTCAGGGCTTACTTGACTAAAAGCAAGTACATATTGACAACTGATGATGGGAAACAAAATGGGAACTTTGGAATTAAAATAGAATAGGCAAGCTCCGAGAAACTCAATGCACAGCTTGTTTTCAGAAAATCATATCATCTAATAAGTCCTGAGGTCTTTCCTGTCGAAATATAAGATCTGTCAGAACTGTGATAGGTATATACCTCAATAAAGAAGTTAGACCAAAGAACAGAAGATGTCAAAACATTTCTTACCTTTGTCTTATTAGCAAGGCAAGAGAATTCCTTGCATTCTTATACATAATTTTTTCTTGAGGAAATACATGTACAACTAACATAAAGAGGATAAAATAAAACATGATAATAAATTATAATTTACGATGAGCTCTGAAATAAAAAGGGATATGTGATTAGAGGACAACTTAGGCATTGTCAAAAATATATACATACTATTTTGAAACTTACCACAGAATATCTGAGCTTGTTCTGAGATTTTCAGTGTTTACATGTGCTGAGGGTTGATTAAAAGCAAGTAATTTTTAACAGCTGATGATGGGAAACAGAATGTGAATCTTGGAATTGGCATTGGATAGGCAAGTTCTGAGAATTCAACACAGACCTTGCTATTACAACATCTCATGATCTCATAAGCCCGGAGGTCTTCCTTGTAAGTTATCTCCAAAGGTTTATAGATAAAAGCATATTTTTCCTCAAGCATATAAATACTTTTAATTAATGCAAATCGCATATCTGTCTTGTTGTCTACTAAGATGATAACACCACTTTTATAAATAGAGCCATTCTTTGAAAGACTTTTGCAAGATCTTATTCTAGTGCTTTCAATCAAAGATGGAAAATGTTCCACTAAAAGATCTTTTTCAGACACTTCTGAGAGTAAAAGAGAATAATTTCTGGTTGTTTCATCGCCAGAATATAGGTATGTTCCTGTACCTTTATGCAGCATCACAAGAGCATTACGTTTGTTGATGTGCCTGCTTCCCAAAGAATAAGCTATGTTGATGCTGTTCCTGATGCGTGAAAAAGGAGCAGTGATCTCTTGATTCATATTCTCAAACCGGAAACACCAAACTTGTCTATATACCCCAAAAAGCAAAATTTGGGTGGGCAGATGCACCAGAGAATGTAGTTTGAGGGTTTTTACATTTGGGAACACTTCAACAAATATTTCACCAAACTGAGAAATTAAATTCTTCAGAACAGATGCATCACTTGAGGTCAACTGAAAGAACATGCAGATCTTGCAAATGTCCAATGTTAGCAGCACAAGGTTATACTCATCTTCTGACACATGAGAGTTCACAATGAAAGGAAGCACATGAATAAGCACAATCATTTGAGATGCACTTTGTCTCAATTTTGTCTTTAGGTTCTCTGGTTCAATTCGAGAAGGGCGGCTCACATTATAATGACCAAAATCAATCAAATTTTCTAGGTAATCATTTACAGTTGAGAGCGTTACTTTTGGCTTCACGACTTCTCTCTTCTGCCCAGGGAGTTTAGGAGGTTGCGGAGGAGAGCACAAGTTTTTCAAAATTCTTCGACAAACAAGCTCAACTACGCCTTCAAATAATAAATGCATAATATCTCCAGGAAAACTTTTGGTGCAGTCAAACCCTGGCAGTTCAGACAAAATGCTCCTTCTACTAACACCATACTTTATAGATGGATCCTTGTGCTTGTCCAACTTCAATATTTCATGTTCTTCACTTGCATCCACCTCTTCCATGTCTACATCCTCTTTCTCTTCCACATAACCCTCAATACGGGGGTTCTCAGAGAAATACGCCTCAACAATAGCTAGTTGTTTTTCGTGCTCATCTTACTCCTATGCCCACCTGTTTGTGTCCCTCCAGTTCTTGGATTTGCCTGCAGTGCAAGTGCACACCAAAGTAGAGTTGTTTAGCCGCCCGTGGTAAGTATCGTCCACGACAGCAGGAGTACTGCAGATAGGGCAACAGACATGGCAAACGTTTAGCCGAATGTCGTATGGAACGATGGACGCAACTAACTGTTCGCATATTGCAAGAACATCTGTAAAAAAAAAATACAGTGTAAGTTGCTTTGTTTCTAACCTTTTCTTTTGTTTTCAGGATTTACCTTCTTTGCAGGTAGCACGTCCGAGTTGTTTGAGGAGTTCACCAACATTCTGGGCCTGGACGAGGGCTTGTGGTGGCAGCCTAGCCAGGAGAACCACTGGCTTCTTTAAACCCAGCCAAGTTGGCTGCAGCAGGCATATCACAGCATGAGGCAACTAAAATGCGAGGGGTGGTCCAACCTGGGAATCATGTGTACAGACCCCCGGGAATCATGTCGGGAATCGTCGGGAATCATCGGGAATCGCTGGAATCACGGGAATCGCGGGGAATCGCGAGGAATCGCTGGGAATCACGGGGAATCACGGGAAATCGCGGGAAATCAATGGGGAATCATTGGGAATTATCGGGAATCGCGGGAATCACTGGGAATCATTAGGAATCGAAAAATGGTTAGGAATCGTGCGGATTCATGAAAACACATAGGAATCGCCCGGAATCTGTCCAAAACCATAAGAACAAGCTGAAATCCGGCAGCGAAGCGCAGGATGGCTTGCCTATGCGGCAGGCGCCTCGCTAATTGAGCAGCAAGAAAATTCGAATAGGGCCTATCACAAGTTGTTTGGTTTAATTAGAATCTTTCCGATTCATTGGAAACTAACGCGAATCGTAGGTAATCACCGCCGGTGACGAAGAATCACCGGGAATCGCGAGGAATCAACGTAGTTGACGGGGAATCGTCTCGAATCACCGGGAATCGCAGAAATCATCGGGAATCGTGGAAATCACCGGGAATCACCGGGAATCTTCGGGAATCGATGGAAATAACTGGGAATCTTCGGGAATCACCGGGAATCTTCGGGAATCATTGGGAATCGCAGAAATCATGGGGAATCGTGGGAATAGTCGGGAATCGTGAAAATCAGTATTCCCAGGAATCATGTGTACACGTAAAAGTTGAGTGGATAACCCCTCGCTAAAATGCCACGATACAAAATAGATTCATTGTTGATGTTGAAGTTGACTCCAGTGGTTCCCATTCTAATAAGGTCTTGTACGAATTGTTTCAAAAATGGCTCATTCCCATACTTTTTGGCCACATTTGTTTTCACAATGGCAATCAAATTTACTGCATTCAAACTTGACCGTAATTCAGGATATATATTCAACAGGGTCCAGAGATAAACCCGGAGTCTGTGCTTCTTTGTTTTTGACTTGCAACTATCAGTAACCTCAACATCATCAGTATTCATCTCAAAAGAAAGGATTTGACCTCAGTCACTATATTTCTGCACAACCGGATGACTACGGTACAATAAACCATCCTGAACTGTTCTATAGACTCCAGGCTCATAGGGGCGAGGATTCTGCACACAATGGAGAGTATCCTTACAGCTCAACAGTTGCTGAAGTTGAGGCAGAAACGGCACAATGTAACCAAACTCATGAGGGACTTTTCTTGGAACACCATTGGCATCCGTTTTCAGCTTCCATGATAATACCACTTGCTTGAGTTCTCACTGGCGGCTCCAGGGGGGGGGTCGCGACCCCTCGGGCCAAGCCGAGGTATGATGTCGACGCCCGAAGGGCGTCGACGTCGTACTTTGCTCCTAGGCTCAAACTTCGGTCTTGCTTACAATCGGAAACGGATCAGGGTATACTAACTGAAAATAAAAGATTAAATGCACCTACTACTAAACGCCTAAAAATGCAAGCATACTCGAGTGACCTAAGGTAGCTAGGAGCTTCTTTTCTTTCTAGAGTACAACGCAACAGCTTCGTTCGCGAAAGACACAGACACTGTATGCCACTCAGAATCCGACCTAACGACTGGCCTATGCGCGCGCTGCCACAACTCTGGGAAACCTTGAAACCTTGAAAACCTGAAAGACTGTAAGAATTTGTAAACGATCTAGAAAATCGTTGAAAACTCAGGAAAAATTTGAAAAAACTCGAAGAAATTATAGATTTGACTGAGCCCATGATATTGCTTGATATAAACGGAAACACTGCAATTGAGGTCACAAAAGTGTGAGGCTTGTCAAAAAAACTAGTCAGATTTTTGGACTTTATAAAAAAAAAATTCCGCTCGCTTCGCTCGCGTTTATTCATCGAATCGATATGCGGGTCTGAAAATTCAGGAAAATTCGAAAAGAAAAGGGGCTAAATATCGGGACTTATCGAAAATGTGAATAAAAACTCAGGGATTAAAGTACACATTTTACTGAGCGCATGATATTGCCTGATGTTCACAAAACCACTTCGATTTGCGGGTCACACAAGTCAGAAGCTTATCAAAAAATGGTCTATTTTTGTAACTTTGTAAACAAAAAATTTCCGCTCGCTTCGCTCGCGTTTCATTAAGCGAACCATATGAAGGGCTTTAAAGTCAGAGAAATTCCCAAAAGAGGTGGGATAGAAATCAGGGGAAATTAAAAAATTGTGGCAACCCTGCACAAACACACACACACACACACACGCGCGCGCGCGCGCGCGCCGAATTCCCGACCCCGACCGGACCCCCCCCTCGAGTCAGGTCTGGAGCCGCCACTGCGAGTTCTACTGGATCACAAGCACCAAAGCCTTTCAGATATGTCTCCATTTCTTGCTGTGTTTGAACACCCTCAAATAGAGACTAATTTTTGAACGATTTTAAGATGCTTGCAGTGTCATGCACAAATAAATGACCATTGCGTGCCTTGAGTGTAAAAGAAACATTATCCTACAACAAAAGCAAAAGTTTAAAAACAATACAAAGAGAAATATCCATACAGTGAAAATACATGAAAAGGGCTTACAATTAACAGCTCCAAGAACAAGTCTGAGAGATTGTTCATCCCCTTTACAAATTTATGAATGACTGTGTCACTACAGTTACACATATGCTTAATTTCAGACAAAAGAGCAGCTGCTTCATGCTGCAGTCTTTTCCCTGGTGTTAACAAGTCTAAAAATATATATCAGGCAAAATTTGACAAAAGGGCGAATGTCCACAATTTGCTCAAAATCAGTTTTTTTGGTAAAATGTGTCTTTGTTATGGATTACACCAGCAGAACCAAACGGCACATTAATATCTACAATAGTTCATGAGATACAGCTATGCTACAAAGTGGCGTATGTCCATGCAGTTTATGACAGAGTGACGGATGTCCAGACCACTCAGGTATAATGGCGAATGTCCAGATTTGTTTTGACAAAGTGGCGAATGTCCAGATATGTTTTGACAAAGTGGCGAATGTCCAGCTTTCACATTTGCAGAGAGGCGAAAGTCCATGGGTGTTGAAACCAAGTGGCGTATGTCCATTATTTATGTAGCATGTGTGACAGTAATGCACTTCAATAGTTAGGCGGGCATACATTAAAGAATTCAAGTAGTGGGGGAGCATATTATAATGAACCCTAGGTAACAGATGATGTAAAAGAAAGGAGCAAATCCATAACAAAACAGCCTCAGCCACAAAGACATTATCTGACTGCAGTAGGAACAACGTCCCCAATATATTACCCAAACGGTTGAGAGTATGTTTTATGATCTTAATGATTAGTTAAATGTTGGAAATTTAAAACTCATGACAACTGATAAGATACTGCACAGAAGAAAAGGTGTCACTGGCCTGGCCCAAATACTTTTTATGAGAGCTGTTATCTGGTATAGTACTTACTTGTGTAGGGTAGAGTAAAGGCTCATCTACAATGGACGTAGGAGTAGGGAGTAATGGAGTAGGGAGTACTTTGTCAAACTACTCTCTACTCCCTATGTCGTGTCCACAATGGCTTGGAGTAGGAAGTAGCGCCTAGCCAATAAGAACACAGAACGCTGTGGGTGCATACAAGGCGGTTGTTTATGTTTCTGTGTTTTCTGCTGTTCTGCTGATGCCGGCTGATGCTTCTTTCACAGTGGATTTAATGCGGATAGGAATGGTTCTCGTGTTTTTGCTGGCTATGCACAGCAATATGGCAACTCGCTACTATGTTTGGAAAAGGTGGAAAAGTCAGCCACGTCGGCGTTGGTGGGTTCGGCCCGTCAATCGTCCGCGCTTTGCTCGCGGATTCTACAATAACCTCCTGAATGAGATCATGACCAGGGATCATGAAGAATTTTTTGACTTATTCCGTACAATTTGATTTAATAGTAAATTTAGTTGACCCCCTCCTTCGAAAACACAGCATTCGAACTCCATTGCCAACTAAACTTCGTGTTGCGGTGACTCTCATGTTGGTAGAATTTGATTGTCGTTACCATTTTAATTATTTGTGCATGAGTTTTTATATAATTTTTCCCTCACAGGTTCTATGCTCAAGGCAGTACAGCTGAACTGCAACATGCTGAATACCGTATTGGACGATCAGCTGTGTTCAAAATCATCCATGAGACAAGTCGAGCGATTTGGAGAGCACTGCAACCCACTGTTCTCAAATTCCCTGACCAAGAAGATTGGAAAAAAATAGCTGATGGTTTTCAGCGAAAGTGGCAGTTTCCTCATTGCATAGGCGCGATAGACGGAAAGCACATGAGAATTAAGGCCCCTCAGAATTCTGGATCTAGCTGGTACAATTACAAAGGTTTCTTCAGCATGGTTTTGCTTGCAACTTGTGATTCATCATACAAATTTACTTGGATTGACATTGGCCAATATGGTTAGTATCTAGGCCGCAACAAAATCAACATATCCTCATATGACAACGTTAAAAAATATAATTTATTTGTTTGTCCAGGTTCAATTAGTGATGGTGGCGTTTGGTCCAACACCGACCTTGCAGCAGACCTGGAAGCCGATGCAATGCAGCTACCTGATCCAACACCATTACAAGGAATGAACATGCCGTTCCCCTACATTTTTGTTGGTGATGAAGCATTTCCACTTACTAAGTACATGATGCGCCCTTATCCAAAACGAGAATTGACTGATGGAAAGCGCATATTTAATTATAGACTCTCTCGTGCCAGGCGGACAATAGAAAATAGTTTTGGAATTTTGTCTGCCAGGTGGCAGCTTTTGCAAAAGCCACTTTCAATGACACCTGATAATTTAGAAGCTGTTTTCAAGGCATTAGTAAGAAATGAAGAATCCAACAGATCGAATTTATGCACCTGCTGATTTTGTTGATGTGGAGCAGCAAGATGGCACTATCACAGAGGGGCGTTGGAGGGAAGTTGTTTCCCCCTACTTTACCAACCTTGGCCGAGCTGGAGGAAACAGATCAAATCAAACTGCCATTGGCTTGAGAGACTACCTTAAAGCCTACATAAACTCTGAGCTTGGCTATGAACAGTGCCCATGGCAAGCCCAACGTGCATTGCGGGGTCATGATTTGAACATGGAGCAGTAACAATACATTTTGCAGTGACCAGCAGTTTTGTTTATTTTTAATTTTCACAAAAATAAGGACCTTACACTTAAGTTCCAGTCTTATTTAGATATATTAATACTTACAATAATGTACATTATGATTTGAGATCAACTTAAACAACTCAAGGCCTGTGATGAATTATAATATTTTTTAAAATTTCATACTAAACAAATATTACTGGTCATAAAATAAATGACTCAGTTAAGAAATAAAATGTTCATAACATAAAATAAACTTTCAATAAAAAATAAATTCTGCTTTGGCCTCAATTCTTTCCCTCAAAAATTAATGCTCAATGCATGACTTATATGAAAATATCACTATTTCTTTGCATACTAGGTGGAAATCAAAGTCAGAACATCTGTCATACACAAGAGCTTCTGGTCTTCAGGTACAGAGTCAAGCGCAAATTTGATTGCTCCTAAAATGGGAGATGGCTCGGGCTGCTGAACTGCTGGAGGTGCAGCAGCTGTTGGTGCTTCTAGTGCTCTCCCAAGAGCAGAGGCTACTTGAGTAAGGGCATTTCCTTGCGCAACCATTGACTCCATGAATTCCTTGTCTGCTTTTTGACGTTTTGATGCAAAAGTATCTGGTGCAGGAATACGCTTTGTTGATTTCACAGCTTTTTCCATTGCTTTCATGACTTGCTCGGTAGCTGTTGGTGTGGAGGGACAACTTTCTTCTGACGACTGATCCTGAGAAGAACCTGAAACATTAAATGTACAATGCATGATTGCCTTTTTTAAGTCATGAGACATTAGTTGGGCAATACGTACTAGTCGGTGCATTCAAAATTTCAAGGTCTTTGTTCCAGAGGGAAGATGTTGAGCAGTCGAAAGCTGTACTCGAAGCACTGGAGCTTGATGCATTCAAATTGAGAGTTTTCCTTGCCTGTGAAGTCTGACGTGGGACTAGTACTGTTGTTGAAGATTTGTAGGACGAATTTGTTCTGAAATTATAAAGAGCAATGAAAACATTGTTCAAGATATTATAAAATTTTTAAAAAGAACAGGGTTTTTACACACTTTCTTGGCGTTATGTGGTCTCCTAGGAACCGACAATCTTCAAACAACGCCCAGGTTGAAACAAATGGGGCACTTGCCCCCCGCGCTGACTTCCCTTTTTGGTGGGATAGAAATTTCCGCCATTCTTTCCCAAATCTTTGGCGCACTTTATAAAAGCGGTCCTTTGCATCTTTGCCTGGAAAAAAAATAAAATTATCCAAGAGTGCAACCTAACCTAGACACAAATGTCCATCCCTATTTATGATAAAAAGAGATAATGTCATGGAAAATACCTGATAGAGGAGGAACCTGAGCTTGCCCTACACTTGACCATGCAAGGTCTTTGTTGAAATTCTTGCCACAATATTCTTTTTTACTCGTTCTTTACACACTAACTTCTGAAAGCTACTGTGTTCAGAACGAGTATTGTGCTCACGACTGTAACGGCGTGATAGGGTTGATCTCGGGATGTGCAACACATACACGAAAACTAATGTGATATTTAGAAAGAAAAAAAAAAAGAGAAACATACCATTTTCACAAGAACATAATGTCAAAATTATGTTGAAATGAAATTTTGTTGTTCTAATCAACCTCATCTGTTGTAACAAATGAAATCCTGGTCTTCAATCAACTTTATCTGTCATAACAAAATACTAAACCCATCACCTCCTTTGTTTACAGGATTTCGTGACACATCCTTCACAGACACAATATCAAGAGCCAGGTGTGCATGATTTGGTGAGTACAAGTACATTACTTTCTTCATTTAGACTATAATTACATGTAGCTGGTAATTAATTCACAGAACAGTTAAGTAAATATTATAAAAAATTTCATAAAGTCATGTAGTTTATACATATTATAATGAATAACTCATTTACCTCATTACTTGTACATGTAAGCAACCAATTTTATTGAAATCCAACAAACACCTTAAGTCATTTGTCGCCTTCCTTCCTCAAGTCAAATCAAAATTAGAAAATACAGAAGTGCCTTTTTATTTAATGTCCTTGCTGAGCAGGAATAAAATTGGTTGCATACTTAACATGAATCCACAATACTGCTCATAGCTAATAGGTCATGCGTTCATGCAGCTTATAATTTCCTCTCATTACAAGCCACATAGGTCTGATACTTTTCTACAGTATCAGAAAAATATAGCTTGAACACCACTTTCACAACATATTTTATCATATTTCAATACATTTTAATAAGAAATTTTAATACCAAACAGAACTTTCTAATCAACCTAATCTGTTGTAACAAATAGAAATAGCTCTTTATTTCATGTCCTTGCTGAGCAGAAATAAAATTGGTTGCATACTTAACGTGAATCCACAATATTGCTGATAGCTCATGCACTCATCCGCTTATGTTGCTTGTAATGAAAGGAAATTATGAGATGCATGTGTGCATGAGCTATGACCAGTATGGCTGATTCACCTTTACGCAAACACTGAGATAAATGAGCTGCCAAGTAAGAGACTCAGCCCATATTAAGTTCAAACAAACTTTACAACTAGTACTTCACAATTGACAGATGACGGGAAGAAAATGATAGTTTTCTACAGTATCAGAAAAATATAACTTGAACAGCACTTTCACAACATATTTTATCATATTTCAAGAAATTTTAACACCAAACAAAACTTACTAATCAACCGAATCTGTTGTAACAAATGAAATCCTGGTCTTCAATCAACTTTATCTGTCCTAACAAAATACTGAACCCATTACCTTTCTTTGTTCACAGGATTTCGTGACACATCCTTCGCAGACACAATATCAAGAGGCAGGTGTGCATGATTTGGTGAGTACAAGTACATTACTTTCTCCATTTAAACTATAAGTACAAGTAGCTGGTAATAAATATATATATCACATCACATCGGATATATCACATCAGATATATATATCACATCGGATGATTCAGACGACAGTGAAAAAAGAAATGTCGCCAAGCGAGCTTCCTCAAAGGCACACAAAGTACAACAAACCAAGGTAAAATAAATAATTTGTGACACCAATGACCACTTTTTACGAACTATGTTTAATACAAACCTCATAATAATATAAATTGATTACTACTTCCAGAAATTGAAGTTCAGCCCTAAATCAGAAGATGAAGGAAAACTTAACCAACTAAGTACTTCCGAAGCAATGAAAATCAAAAAATCTGAAGTAAGGAAAGCAATTTATAAAATAATGACGCCTACTTATTTTCCAACATACATGCAGGAGATGCTTTGCTTACCAACCTTTATAAAATTTTAATGAATTTTTAGGTGAAATTATGTGAATCCACAATACAGCTCATAGCTCATGCACTCATGCACTTATATCGCTCATAAATTCCTCACATTCAACTATATACTTTGTGTAAAAGTCGAAATTCAGTATATTTCAAAGAAGCCATTTCACCAAGTTCCCTAGTTTGCCTTTTTACACTCCACATTCAAAAATGACAAAACTTATGAGCTGCATGAGCTATTAGCTTAGAGCAGTATTGCAGATTCACCTATAGTCTAATTTAGGGTTTCGAATCTAGGAAATTTTTCCTAGATAAACCCTGCCTACTAGGCAACATTCGGACACCACTGTGTGGCAGGTTGCCTAGTAGGCAGGGTTTGTCTAGGAAAAATTTCCTAGATTCGAAACCCTAGTCTAGTTAGGGGTAACAGAAGTAACAGCAAATGTCTCTAACTTGAGACAAAACAAAAATAATTCTTAAATAATAATTTTTTTTACAGAAAATGGACCACAGTGATATCACATCGGATGATTCAGACGACAGTGAAAAGAGAAATGTGGCCAAGCGAGGTTCCTCAAAGGCACACAAAGTACAACAAACCATGGTGAAATAAATAATTTCTGACACCAATGACCACTTTTAACGAGCTATGTTTAATACAAACCTCATAATAATATAAATTGATTACTACTTCCAGAAATTGAAGTTCAGCCCCAAATCAGAAGATGAAGGAAAACTTAACCAACCAAGTACTTCCAAAGCAATGAAAATTAAAAAATCTGAAGTAAGGAAAACAATTTATAAAATAATTGACGCCTACTTATTTTCCAACATACATGCAGGAGATACTTTTCTTACCAACCTTTATAAAATTTTAATGAATTTTTAGGTGAAATTATGTGAATCCACAATACAGCTCATAGCTCATGCACTCATGCACTTATATCGCTCATAAATTCCTCACATTCAACTATATACTTTGTGTAAAAGTCGAAATTCAGTATATTTCAAAGAAGCCATTTCACCAAATTCCCTAGTTTGCCTTCTTACACTCCGCATTCAGAAATGACAAAACTTATAAGCTGCATGAGCTATTGTAGTATTGCAGATTCACCTATACTCTGATTAACGGTAACAAAAATAACAGCAAATGTCTCTAACTTCTGACAAGACAAAAATAATTTTCAAGCAATAATTTTTTCTACAGAAAATGGACCACAGTGATATCACATCTGATGATTCAGACAAAAGTGAAGAAACAGATTTGACCAAGCAGGGTTCCTCAAAGGCACACAAGGTGCAACAAACCAAGGTAAATTAATTTTTTGTGACACCAATGACCACTTTTTACGAGCTATGTTTAATACAAATCTGATAATAAAATACATTAATTACTACTTACAGAAATTGAAGTTCAGTCACAAATCAGAAGATCAACCTCAATTAAGCAAACCAAGTACTTCTAAAGATGTCAAAAACAAAAAATCTAAGGTAAAGGAAACAATTTATAAAATAAGTGACTAGTTAGAATGCAAATTGACTAAACATGCTGGTCAATATAAATATTTTTAGGCTTTCTTGGGACATTTCCAAATTATTTTTTGAATTTTGACTGGGCAATGCTGCACAAAGCTAAGCACTACTATTCAAATGAGGATGACAACGTTGCATGAAACAGTTACATTTAAAATAAGAAGGGTAACAACAGGTGTCTCAAACTTTTGGTAAAACAAAAATTCCAACTCAAGTATATCAAAACTACCAAAATAAGTTTCACAGTATAAATCCTAAAAAACTCTGATAGAATCACTCATGAAAAATTGAAAGCGTCAAACTCACAAAAGAGCAAGAAAACTTCAAAGGACGACTGCCGACTGATAAAGTATGCAGCATTCTACCCAGTCAAAGTCTACTTTACCGAGAAATTACCCCAAAATAAACACAAAGTGTTCACGGTAACAATTAATAACAATACTAGCTCTATATATAATCTAAACACATTCAATTAATTTTTCAGAAGTACAATACAAGAGACTCATCAACTGAAAATTCTGAGCTAACTAATTCAGATGAAACAAGTGATGAAGAAAGCACAACTTCAACTAACGAAAAAAATAAAAAGGAAATCAATTCTAAAAAAAAAAAAAAAAAAAAAAAAAAAAGCCTACCAAAAAATACAAGGTATGTATATAATTGCAAATAATACACTTACTATACATTTCACAATACCTGTAAACTATTATTGCAAAAAACTATTGCAGAAGAAACCCACAAACACATCATCATCGTCCAATACTGATAATGAAGAGGATGAAAGCTCTACTGAACAGAGTTCAGACTCTGCTTCATCTAACAAAAAAAATAAAAAAAAGAGATCACAACCAAGAAAAAGGACAAATCGCTCAAACAAGGTATTAACTTATAAATTAAAAGTAATACATAGATAACATGAACATAATTTAGAAAATGTTATATATGCTACTGTTGGAAGTAGAAGGTCGGTTGCACCTACGTCTAACCAGCCCAGGCTGGTTACAAGTGGAGCCACCTACTTGTATCCAGCTATTTTGGGTCAAAAGTAGTTGTAACCAAACGTGATGGCTAAAAGTGTTCACACATGATTACTGTCAGTTAGAAGTAGGTGGATGGGGTAAATTTTTTATTCATGTAATTTCCTTATATAGGGGTCGCGCCAAAGGCTTAAAGTTAACACTGATTTCTTATGGGGTTTTCACTGAAGAGCCGATTCTTAAGTTTTGTTCTAAAAATCTGAAAAATTTTTAGTAGTTTAGTAGAGAGTATTGAACGTTTGGCCCAGCGGTCCCGCATTCTATCAAACGCTTCTGGCATTTTGGATCACCCTAGCCGCAGGGTGGAACACTTCCAACCAATAGTCATTGGTTACAATAGCACGTTAAATAAATTCAATGGTTACACCTAGTTATAGCTGGGATGATGACTGGATACAAGTAGGTGGCTCCACTTGTAACCAGCCCGGGCCGGTTAAACCTACTTCCAACTCGTTACACCTGGGTGCAACCAACCTCCTACTTCCAACAATAACATATACACTAATACAAAAATTATTAATCTCTCAATTATGACTTAAAATAATTACAGAAATCTTCAAAATCACCTTGTGATTCTGATTCATCTTCTTCTGATGAGGAAAATGAAATCAGTCCTGAAAAAGTAAGTAAAATGATACACAATACCTTTATTAAATAAAATTTAAAAATACTACAGTACTTTGATCCTACACAATATTTTTCCTTATACAGTCCAGTGACAATTTTTTTGACGGATTAAACGAAACAACAACAAAGACATCAAGAGATTTGAAAAAAAATAGACCGTACAGGCTTCTGAAATTGACAATTACGAAGGAAAGAAGCTTTAACGGGGGGACAGGGGCGGATTTGGTGGGGGGGCAAAGGGACAAGTGCCCCTGGGGCTCAGGCGCCCCCGAAAAAGGGGGGAAAAGAGGACAAAGAGAGGGAGAAAAGAGAAAAAGAAAGGGAGAAAAAAGAGGGAAAGAGGAATGGACAGAGTGGGAGAGGGAGACAGATGGTGGTAGGCGGTAAATCCAAAGCCACCCGATCCATCCGAGGGATGCACCTCACGAAAATCTTCTACTAACTCGATCTCAGTACTACGTAGATATTCCTCCTAAAGTCAAAGTTGCGCCGTTTAAAAGCAGATTTCGCTGCATTTTGACATAATATTAAGCGTATTATGGTGTAACTATCGAATGAGGTGTAGTGTATTACAGAAGTGAATATCTCCTCAGGTCCAGCCGAGTCTCCGTGCGACCGGGCACCGCCGCGACGGGTCGGCACGCTGCGCTCTCTTTGACTCTTACTCTTAAAGTCACTGTGTTCTAATCTGCGAATACCTTAATATCCTCGCTTCTGCTTGTGTTTCCTTAAGAAGTCGATTTTTTTTCGCTCGCTCCGCTCGCGATGTTTTGGAAATAATACAAAAGTCTAGCCCATTCGGTACAATTTTTCAGTCCGGCTCGTTTCTCACCTTTTATCAATTTCATCTATTGTTGTTCACCCGCTTTAGCTAGCAGTTTTTGAACGATTCATACAGGACGCGCTCTATTTTGACACCTACTACAAAATAAAATTAAAAATTTTTCCTCGCTTCGCTCGGAACTACTTCTTCCTGCCATTAAGCTTATGGATTTATGTCTACAGGGTGCGCACTGATCCTTAAAAAACAATTTAAAAAGTTTCATTTCCATCGGGAACACTAAATTTTGAAGCATTACATTTTCAGTCGATTTTTTGGGTGTCCCCTGAAAGTAGGCAACCTGCGCGTTTTGCCCCCTCCTCAGCTGTAAGCTAGATCCGCCCCTGCGGGGGGAAGTATTTGAAGGCAATTGGGAAACTCCAAGACACGAAAAAACAAAGTAAAATTATGTTAGTCAAATTGCCAGCACCGGTAGCGAACTAAAACAAAAAAACAATTGAAGAAATGCAAAAAAGAATTGGAAAGCAGAAATTTCCGATTTACACTGTTTCAAAGGTTACATCAAAAGCCAATCCTCACGGCAAAGGCCATTACGACATTGTTGACTTCAAATGGTCCTAAAATACTTAATTTTTAATATTCCAGAATAAGCACCTACTGCAATTTTAGTGTTTATTTTGCAATGTGTGTCAAACCATTTCTTTTTCTTTTCCAGAATGTTAATCCAAAATAATATTAATGTGAACCAGCAAGTGAGCATGATATCAAATTGGTTTTTCGAACCTTTTCTTAATGTGATTTTGACCTTAACTGACATTTCAAGTAGTGTGAAATTAACATCAAAAATGTCATGGATGACATCAAAATTTTCTTTAATTTAATGAGGTTACAAAAACTATTTTGACATCGTACTAAAAGTGAGGAATTAAATTCCATCATGCTTGTCACCATCATAGAACTAAATTTATATCAATATGTTATATCACGTTAAGGAAAGGCCCAAGTTCAAGCCAGCACTAGCACCAGCGCTGAGTGTGAGGGGGTGGCAGAAGACTTTTCTGTGGCGTTCATCGATATCAACTGTCATAGTTCCCTACTTAACTCTTAATGTCAATGAATACCACAGAATGGTCACCTCCAACCCCACCACCAAACTCTCGCCAAACACAAGCACTACCGCTGGCGCTGGCTTAAAACAGACAAATTTCTTAACTTGATATAGCTATATAATTTCGTATTACATCTTATAGGTTCTTCGTAAGTAAAGCTTATATGCATTTAAATATCCTTACTTAAATTATTTCAGTGCAGTACAAAATACTGTTGTATTGTGGGTTCTGTGGGGAGCCGATATCAGTGTGAGTCGTAGTTCACCTGAGGGAAGACTGGCGACGAGCTCAAAGCTCGCGCCCCTTTTATTGGGTGATTGGCAAAACAACAGGAAGAACAAAGGCGATCGTAAAACAAAACTATTGTTGGGTTCTGGCTGCATGTATAAGAGGATGTCGCTACCAACAGTGATCACTGATGGCCGTGCCTCGGAGAGCCTTCTGCTTGTTTGGGTGTAACCTGGTTAGGTTATAGCGACAATACTACATTATTCCCTCTTTTTAGAACCCCTCTCCTTGACAAAAATCCTCGTTTTGTCACTCCCTAACTTTTTCGCCTTTGTCTCCGTTACACATTTCAGTTTTACAATTCAAAATTCAATGCTCTGACGTTAACGTTATACAATTCCAATAAATTAATTTGCAAACTTTACTAAAATCCTTAACTAAAATCCTGTAGACTTCCACCTTGTACAAGCCTACGGGTCGCAACCCTACTAGCTTGACTCAGTGTGCAAACAAAAAGAAATTGACTTCACCCCTAGCATGTAGCAATGCACTAGTATGACTCCTTCTCCGGACCACTATTAAGCCTGTCTAATAGTAGTTTAATCCTTCAAGGACGTCAACCACGGGGATCCGTTCCAGTTTAATTTGTGATTAGATCTTGACATCTTGATGTCCTGTAGTGTGACAGAGAACCTGTAACACACAAAAGCGCTGGGAACAGTACAAGTTTGACATTTGAGCAGCTGCCTAGGGCGTAAGATTCTTAGCCCTTGGTGTCTCCTACTCGTCTAACTAATCCTATCTACGTGACACCTTAAAAATCTAAACCTCTCATAACCCTTAACCTTTTTGAAGGTTGTGCATACTTGCCTTTGGATTCTTGATGGAGCGCGTATCTGATCCAGCGTCGTTTTCCTCGTTTCTGCGTTGAGTCTCCTTTGTCCGCGTTGCTGTGGTCTCTCCTTCGTCTTGACGTTTTTGAATGTTGCAATTTCAATTCATTACTCTCTTTTTTCACTGTGAGTATGCTGTTGTTTACTTTCAGCCGCACAGTTGTTTGTATTTTTGTTCGTCTTTACTTCTCGACTCGCTTAGTCGATTACTCGAACTCGCGGTTTTATTTCCGCTAGTCCTTGCTGAGGACCCCTTTTCGTTCCTTCCGGTCGTTCCCTGAACACGTGGGGGCTATCCCCACTCCTTTTGATCACGTGATCGCGCACGCAACACTGCTCCTGCCCCGGGATTGGTCAAACTTCGCGGTATTGTTACGCCCCGGACGAACGCGTCGGTCCGCGCCGCTTGGCGTCAGTCTGCCGCGGTCCGTCAGCTTTAACAGTGCATTTACGCCGTGCGCCTTCGTGCCGCGTCCTTCTCGTGCCAATCCGCCTTTTTCTTCCCATCTCGGCCATGGAAGTGCATAGAATCCTGGTGCAGCACTTCGTAGGAGTGCAAATAGGAGATCCTACCTACCGCCGAGTGAGTATTAGCACTCTCCGTCCTGGACCCTGTGTCCCTTGTACTTCCCCGGTCTGTCTCGTCCCTCTGTTCTGAGACGTGTGCCTCCTTCTTAGATCTCCCTCCAATGCATACAAGCTGCTACTTGCAGCTTGTTCTGGGCTGTGCTCAATCCCTCCTTCGTTCAATTTGAACAATTCGTGCCGGCCTGTCTCCTGTCCGAGGACTGGTTTTACGTGTGCCATTGTTGCCTCGATCCCTGCTATGTAAGTTTCCTTCTTTTAATTTCCTCTCATTCTCTCTCTTTTCACCTGTTATAACTTTCTTTGTCTCTTTTCTCTTTTTAGCTCGTCCTGCAGAATGATGTTTTCTCCAACGGGATGTATCGAGCGGAGGATTTTGATGGCGTTCCTCTCATTCCTCAAGTTCCTCCTCCTGGCATCGTTTATCCTGGGGACATCGTTGCTGAGCCGGAATTTGTGGACTTGTCCATGGAAGACTGAGTAAGTGCCTTTACTGATTTATTTATTTATTTATTTATTTTTTTTTAGTCCAATCCGAACACTAGCTTATTTGTTGTTTATTTATTGCAGACACTACTGGTGTCGTCTTTCCTCTCCTGGGACTCCCCTGCTTTTTACTCCTCGATCCCCCAGTTTTCTCCGTCTACGACCCTCCAGTTTCTTTTAAGTTTCATTTTAAGTTTCATTCTTTTTGTTTTGTCTTTTAGAGTTTGTTGTGCATGTTGAGTCCCTTGTGCATGTTTGTTTTGTTTCCTTTTTAATATATGCATGAAATTTTCCACTGGTGTTTGGTTTAGTAACTCATCTCCCTTTCCTTTCCTTTATTTTTGACTGAGGGACAAATAATTTAGTGAGGGTTAACTTGTTTCATTCTTTATTCAGTGAGTTAAATTACAACTTGATAATTTGGCAACCATTTCAACTTATTTGTTTACAAATTTGTTTCACTTAACGCGTTTCACATTGGGACAATGTCCTGCAGAGTGGAATCGCTGCCTGCACTTTCTGCAACGTAACTTCTGCTTTGGATCATCCGGGTGAAACCTAAAGTTACCCTTCTCTTGCTCTCTACTTTTGTACAGTTCATTTATCCACTCTCTCCTTCCACTTCCTAATTGAATATCACTAACTGGGCACAATTTCCATTTCATTTTTAAATTCATTCCTCCATACTTATTGTCACAATTACTAGTCGGCAATTTTTGAATTTTGACATACTCCAGCCTGTTCTCAATCTCCTTAATTGCTTCAATTTCTAACTCCATTCTTTTATCAATTTCACTAATTTCCTTTTCCAACTCACTGCTCACATCTACTTTATTAATTTCTACTTCTAACATTTCAATTTCTTCAGACAATTCAGACACATATTTACTTTCATTAACCTCAATGGTTTCATTCTCTGAAACGGAATCACTTAGTTCTAGGTCTTTAATTAGAGAACTAGGTAGCAGTGTTTCACTTAACCTTTGAGGTCCTGGCAACTTGATAAGAGGAGGGAAGCTCAGGGTTGGAGACTCTTCCGCTTCCCGCAGGGACGCCCCCAGACTCCTGTCTGCCTCCAGCACTGGAAGTTCTTCCCACTCCTCTGTTGCCGACGCGCTGGGCTGGAACAGTCGGGTTGGGCTGACTTGGTGGCGCGGGACTCGGCTGGGTAGCTGGTTGGGCTCGGCTGGGACAGTCATTTGCGGCCGATTCCTCCTTCCCTGCTTGATCCTCAAAGGGCTGCTGAGAATTCTGGCTTTCTTGCTTTCCTCAGCCACTCTCTTCTGCTCCATTTTCCTCTTCATTCTTTCTACAACGCCCTGGAGCTTCTCCTGATCCGCCGGTTGTGTTGCGGTCGGCTTGCAATCTTTCTGGGCATTTATTATTTGCCGCCCGTTTTCTTGTTTTCTTGGTGCAATTCTGATATCCTTAAATGATATTTTACGAATTGGTACCACCGGAATATCCTCTAACACCACTGTCTCCATTGCAGATTTATCGCTCTTGCTCACTCCCGATCTAGTCCAAGGTTTGGGATGAACTAACGCTTCTAGTTGTTTGGCATTCCCCTAGCGTCTCTAGCAACCCTCTAGGGCCCTTGTTGTACCATAGATACCATTATTTAAATCTCGCGGCCTTTCACCTTCATCCACAGCTGTTCATTCAATGAAAAGTAGCCATGCATTTCTCATATCATCTTGTTTGTTTACAGCTGTGTCTGGTGCCGGGCATCTCGCTAGCCGATCTATGTGCACTATCAGCCTTTTACTTGGATTATCAACCCTTTCAATTCTCGCATTACAGTCATTAATTAGGTTTATGATTCTGTAAGGCCCTTCCCATCTGGTTATGAGCTTAGCAGAGATTCCTTTCACTCTTCTGGGATAATACAGGTAAACCAAATCTCCCTCTAGGAACGGCGATAGTGTTGCATTCCTATCATAATAGGCTTTCATTCTTTTCGCAGCCTTTTTGCTCATGTGTGCGACTACTTCATGGATGTCCTGCATTGTTTTTCTTACCCAGAAGGGATACATTTTGTGCATCTCTTCATTCTGAGGTGGTGATCCTCTGTCCAGATCCAAAGGGCTTCTCATGGCTGCCCCGAACATAACCTCATATGGTGAGAACTTATGTGAAGAGTGAGGTAAGTTTCTGTATGCCTGTGCTATAAATGGCAAATACTTTGGCCAATTTTCTCGGTCTTGCTCCACCAAAATCATGAGATGTTGTTTTAGTGTCTTAATCCATCTTTCTGCTTTTCCGTTTGTTGCAGGGTGAAACGCTGTTGTTCTAAGCTTTTTGATCTGGGAAAGTTCCATGATTTCCTGGAACAGTGTGGAATCAAAAGCTTTTCCCTGATCTGTCAGCAAGGATTGAGGCGCACCAAAGATGGAAAACACATGAGTGATAAGTGCCTGTGCCACTTCATCTGCTGTCTGCTTATACACTGAAAAATACTCGTAAGGGTTACGGGAAAATTTTCCATGATAAAAGTCGTCAATTTACAATTTGAAATTGTAAATTTACAAGCACTCCCTATCTACTTGGAATTGGCCGACGAGCAAGAATGGGCTGTCGTAGATTTACGACATATTTTGTAAATCAAAATTACAAAAAATGTCGTAAATTTACGAGTATATTTTTCACAGTGTACAACGGCACCACCACTGGCCATCCAGAGAAGGCTTCCACTGCGACCAGTATGTACTCAAATCCTTCTTTACTTTTCGGATTTATAGGTCCACAGATATCCACATGCCAGCGTCCGTGCAGAACTCCTTCTTGGAACAACTTCAGTGGCACCTTCGTCTGATGAGTTGGCCCTTTGAACTTGGCACAAATTCCACATTGGGAGATCACTTCATAAGTGTCCTCGAACATCCCAGGCCACCAGAAGAATCTCTTTATGTATGCCAAGGTTTTGGACACACCAAAATGATTTCCAACTCCCAGCTGTTCATGGTATGTTTTTTACCGTTGGTTTTACAAGTTTGGCTGGTAGAATTAGTTGTAATTCTTCCTTTTCTTTAATTCGGATCTAGGACAACTCGCCCCCACTAACTCGTCCCCAGTCCCAGTCGTCCCATACCCTACTCGGTCCCGCCCTTTTCGCCCCAGGGTTAACTCGCCCCCAATTATACCATTAATTAAAACCATAAATAAATAATGATAGTAGTTGATGGTAGTTTTATTGAACTTTTGTTTAGTGGAAGCGTCCTCCCAGGTTGTGGCCGATGGCTTGTATGTAGGTAGGGACGTCTCCGTGCTCCTTGTACTCGGCGTAGCGTTCCACTATCCTGTTGATGCGGGCCTCCGCAGCCTCCAGTGCCGAGCGTCGCTTGACCGGAGTGTAGCCACCCTCGGCCCTGGTGATCTGCACGTCCACCTCGCCGATCTCTTCCTGCAGCTGGTCTAGGAAGACGAACAGGGAGGGGTGATGCTTGCCTACCAGGGTGCCCAGCCGCCGGTGCCAGGCCTCGCACGTGTTGGTAGTCCTCGGCAGCCCCTGGACAGTTCGCTCGTAGCAGTTCCAGATGTCTGGCGGGAACATTGGCGCGGCACGAGTCAGGACGCGACCTCCTCGCCGACGTGCCCGCAGTCGGCCACGCAAGAAGTTTTCTTCAACGTGCTGGAAGACAGCGTTCAGAGCTGCGTCCGCTCCTGCTGCAAGCGCGTCGAAGACCTCCTCCACGTCGTCAACGGGAACGAAGGCGATGGCGATCAGGCAGTGGAAGTCCGTCCGCATCTGCTCGTTCTCCTCGGTGCGGTACGCCACGGCGAGGCCCTCCACCTGCAGCTTCCTCCAGAGAACTTGCCCGAAGTGGAACAGGCACCCGAACACCTGGCAGTCTGTAACACGTATGCAGTGCGTTCGTCATGCTACTCTCTTAATTCAGTTATGCCAGTTTACCGAGGGGGGGGGGGGTGTCACTTCGAAAAATCATTGTGCAGCCCCCAAAAAATCATTTAAAAAATCAAAAAAAAATCAAAATAAAATCAAGGAGAAAGTTGCATAAAAATCCGAAAAATCGAGAACAAATAAACCCAAAAATCAAAAAAATCATAAATCAAAAAAATCATTGTACAAGTTTTACAAGTTTTTTGAGTGATTCCCCCTCGCAGTTTTCTCACCTGGAAAGATTTCCTGCGCTGCCTTGATGGCGCCCTGCTCGTAGTCGGTGGAGACAGCTGCTGGGGCCAGCGTCTTCCTGAGGCGCCTCCGCACCTCCTCCTTGAGGACTTCGAAGAGATGCTCGTAGGTGGCTCTTGTCTTTCGCTCCAGAAGTGCGATGACAAGTGGCAACCACTTCCCATTGACATTGCCATGTACACTGTAAAAAAAAATCACGGTCACCCATACGGAAATATACCGTTAATTTAGATTACGGTGTCTCCGTACATTCGATTCCGTACCCTCTTTCCATAAGAGCCCATGTAAAAAAAATGTGGGTACGGTGCCAAGGTACGGAAAAGTTCCCGCTAATTTTGTGTCCGGCGGTTTCCGTTTTGGGTACGGACTGATAACGGCGTTCCGTACCCCTTTCCCTATGCTAGCCCATGTAAAAATGGTAGGTACGGTGGCCAGGTACGGTAAATTTCCGTTATCCCTTTCCGAAAAATGGGGTACGGAACGCCGTGACAAGCTCCGTATCCAAGACTGATTTTTTACAGTGTATGGCGTAGATCTGACAAAATATGTGGGGCGATGCCTTAAAAGTGCCGTCCATTACCCAGAGGGCACTTTTCGGTAGCAGCTTGAGGTGGTTGTTGCTTGAGAATATGACCATTTTTTCATCATCTTCTGGATTGTAGTGAAGCAGCCAGCGATCCCCCTTCACCGTCGTGGTGAATTGTCGCGGAATTTGCTCCAATTCAGCCAGATCTTTCGGCTCGGGTGGCAGATCTTTCCTTTTCACACGGCGCACCATCTTCTTGAGGTTTGCGAATTTCGGCAGTCGCATGGCAGTCTCGTCAGACACTCTAGAAACCTTGGCCTGGATCACAGATGCAGTTGAGGCTCGAGAGGTGGCCGCCGCCTTCTTGATGTTCTGCACCGTCTCCTCCGCCTTGGCCCGGCCCCAGTCCGGTGCGTGCGAGTGAGACGTCTCCGTGTCGGCCACCACGTAGTCTCGCCCGTCCACAACCATCCGGCCGTTGCACCTCCCGCGCAGCTCGCAGCGCCAGGAGGCCCCCAGTTTCACCTCCCGATGGAAGGTGTACAGGTACCCCCCATGCACAGCCTTGCGTGCCCCTCTCTGGGTGGTCGTGTACCGCACCTTCCCGTTCATTGTGGACACTGCCTAGCCCACCCCCCTGGCCCGCTATATAAGGGTATCGCAACAATACCATCTCTCGACAATATGGAGCAAAGTACTTTTGGGGTGTTGCGGGGAAACTTGAATTAAAAATTTAATTTAAAATAAATAAATAAAAAAAAACGGGGACGAGTTGGCACAAATGCTGGGGCGAGTTTCTGGCTGGAACGGGGTCGAGTTGGGTTGGGGCGAGTTTAACCGGGGGCGAGTTAACCGGGACGAGTTGTCCGTCACCCCTTTAATTCCACTAGGATGCTCAAACTTGCGATAGAGGATTCCTCCCTCTATTACCAGTGAATTAAGCTGATACCAAAGTGACCTGGTTTTGTGGCCATTTTGAGCAATTTCCTGGAATTCTGGTTTCCTCTGGTCTTGTACTGCAACCATGATGGGCATGATATCAGCATCAAGCAGCTGTGCTTTTCTGATATCTTTTGGACTCAACCCATCAGGAATGACTCTTGTCCAGTTAACGTCAACGGTGTCCTTCGTCATTCTGGTAATTTTCCTTTGCTCAAATAAGCAATCCGGACATGTCTCTTCGCAGTGCACTTCTGTTTTGCAGTGGCAAACTAACACTGTTTTATCTCTCTCTTCTAGACGATCACATTTCTTGCAATTATCACAAGGTCTTCTTGACAATGCATCTGCATGCCCGATGCTGTTTCCTTTGACATGCACTACCTGGAATTTGTATGGTGCAAGTCTTTCCAACCATCGTGCCAACTTTCCAGTGGGGTTTTTGAAATTTTTCAACCACTGTAATGCTGCATGGTCAGACTTCACTATAAACGGTGCTCCTGCCAGGTAATGGTGAAATGCTTTTACTGATTCTACTACTGCCAGTAGTTCCCTGTGTGTTGTGCAGTAATTTCGTTGAGCTGGATTGAGTGTCTTTGACCAGTAAGCGATGGTAACATCTTTTCCATCCTGCTCCTGACTTAGAACACACCCTAGACCTGTTAAACTAGCATCAGTTGTGATGGTGAAAGGCCCTTTTGTGATATCTGGTGTGCCTAATATTGGTGCTGTAGTTAGTAAGCTCTTTATTTTATCGAATGCTTCCTGACACTCATTACTCCACTCAAAGCTCTGTCCTTGCTTTTGCAACTTGAATATTGGCGTTGCTATAGTTGCCATGTGAGGAACATATTTGGAGTAGTACTGAACCAGCCCTAACCATGACCTTACTTCTTTTACGTTGGTTGGTGCTGGCCAGCTAAGGATTTTGCTTATTTTGTCTTGATCCGTTTTTATCCCCTTTTCAGACAACCTGTGACCCAGATATGTGACTTCTGACTGGAAGAGTTCACACTTCTTGGCCTTTAGCAGAAATCCTGCTGCTCTTGTTCTGTTGAATAAGGCCTCAAGCCTCTGAAGCATTTGTGGAAAATTGTCTCCTCCAATACAGATGTCATCCAGGTATACTGACACAGTGTCTCCTAAGTCATTCTCAGGGGTTTTCTCTTTTGCGGGCATGATTACCCTGTCTGTTATGTACTGGAAGGCACCTGGTGCTGCAGATAGCCCAAAACTTAGTCTTGTGAATTCAAATTGTCTGTGTGACAATCCCAAGCCCTCTGGCAGAATTATAGCTGTTTTGGGTTGGTCCTCTGGGTGGATTTCTAGATTGTGCTAGATCAAAAGCATGGTACATCCTTTTTCCGCCCATGTGCTGTAGTAAATCTTGCACCCTTGGTATCGGCATTGCTGGTACTCTAGTGACTGCATTAAGAGCACGATAGTCAATGCATACCCTTACTTCCCCAGTCTTTTTCATAACACATAAGATGGGTGAAGCCCAAGCTGACTGACTAGGCCTTATTGCACCTTGATCGAAATATTTTTTTATAGTTTCCATTACTGCCTGTCTATAATGGAGTGGTATTGGCCTAGCTGTCTGCTTGATGGGTGGATGATCACCAGTGTCTATTCGGAACTTTATCCAAGGACACTTCCCAAAAGTTGTGTTATCCTTTGCGAAAACGTCATGATGCTTCCGCAATAAGTTAGTCAACTCCTGCTTTTCTGTTTCAGATAGCTGTTTACACCTTTCTACCAAATCCTGCAAGTCTTTTGGAAGTGGTTCGTTCTCCCCAATTGCTGGAAGATTCGGAATGGTGTTTATTTCTGCATCAGAAAACGGAGTTGTGTCATGGTTAATTACATTGACTTGGACTGTTTCATCTGTGTCCATGCCTTCATCAACCTCTTCCTCCTCCTGAAAATTTGTGTTGAACTCCTGCTCATACTTATCCGGGTGCAGGATAAAAACTTCTCCTAACACTGCATACTTAGGAATTGTAACGCATTTGTCCCCTAAGTTTTGCATGGTTATAGAGATTGGTGCAGTAAGACAGGGTATGACTCCAGACTGTGCTAGCTATCACTCTTAGTGGTAGCCTAGATACTTTATTTCCGAATGCTGGATTGGAAATGAACAATCCCAGCTTAGTCTCTCCTGGTAACTGGCCGCGCTTATTTAGGGATCCCTTTTCACTAGTTCCTTTGGAGCCTGACAACACTGCTTGATCCGCCACTTGAGCTTCCAAGACCACCCTGCTCTGGGTGTGGCCCTGTCCACCCAAGTCAAGACCCTGAGTGTTTCCACTGCTCTCAAAGGCGCCAATTCCTTCACCCATTGGCTCATCAGTTACCGCATCTGTTACCAATTTTGTCTGTATTTCTCTTTCTACAAACGGTCTTAATTTAAAGCTGCCTTCCGCTCGTATTGTGTAGGCAACCCTGTCTGTTGTATAAATTCTGGCAGTTTTCGTTTCTCCCAGTGTGAATGGTACTTGTACCCTGTCAAGCCCTTCACCAATCTCTAGAACTTGCCTTTTGATGCCTATCACTGCATCAAACTTATGTAGGAAATCTATTCCCAAGATATTCTCATGAATATCTGCCTCATATGTGTTATGTTTGAATGTCTTTCCTCCAATCTCGAATTCGGTCATTGCTGGACCGTACAGATTGGCTTTGTGTGATGTAACTCCTTTGAGTTTGAGTTTTGCAATTGGGAGGTCTCTAGTCCTTGGAATAACTGTGATAACAGCTGCTGTATCAATGCATCCTCTTTTATTTTCACTCAAGATTTTACAATCTATCATGGGTGCAGTATTTACAGTTGTGCATACTAAACAAGGAACTTCAGGAACCTCCCGATGATTCTCGGACTGAAAGGAACATTCTTTTTCCTTTGACAATTCTTTGTCTGGAGACATCACCGGTGGTTTTACATTAAGACTAGTACTTATTTTATCAGTCTTTTCGCTCTCAACCTCCATTGCCACCGTGTCATTGGAGGTTGACTCTAGTTTTCCTGCTCCTCGTCCGGTTTAGGAACATGAGGTGGCTTTTTGTTACCAAGTCCAAAATTACCATTTTTAATAAACCACTGCATAGTAGCTTTATACAAATCTGGTGGTATATTTGGCATTGCAAAGTCCTCATCTTTATTACTTTTACAGTTCCTCATAAAATGCCCTACTTTTCCACATTTATGACAAGTGGACTGCTGATTGTCTCTAGCCATGTTTCTACAATTAGCCATTCTGTGACCTAACCTGCCACAGTACCGACATGTCATGTTTTTATCGGGGTTGTCGAAGCCTCCTGAGAAGCCGCCTCGGCCCCTGCTGAAGCCCCGACCTCGGCCTCCTCTGCCGCGACCACGCCCCCGACCGCGACCTCGCTGTGTGGAGACGTGCGCGTCCTGCTGGGCGCTCGTGGAAGGCGCGGAGGGAAATACCATGTTGACCTTGGCATCCTTATGCTTGGTCTTCCCCTCCGTCTCTTCTTCATCTTCTTCTGCCCTTGCCACACGGACTCTCTTAGCTGGAGGTTCGTCTATTTCTAGGCTAAGACCTCTGTTAAGCGTTTTCATTGCTTCGTCTAGGGTGGGTAAGGCAGCGAAAGCTAGACGTGCTGCTGCTTTTCTGTCAGCAATGCCCTTAATGAACCTTTCCACCAAGGCTTCTTGTATGTCCGCTTCCTTCATATTTCGAAGGTAGGACCGTCCCAACCGTTCCACTTGTCTGGCGAATTGCCTGATGGACTGATCTTTTTCTTGTGTGAGAGTGTTAAAATCTTTCTTTCGCTCCCACATGGAGGCTGTCTTGCTGAATGTTTTGACAAGTGCCTCATCCAGACTCTTAAACGTTATTGGTACCTCCTGCTGCTGCAGGTTTGCTATAACATCAGTGGCGTTTCCTGTTAACGCCTGTACCAAAGCTGTCTTTTTACTCTTGTCGTCCCAATCATTTGCCTCTGCCACTGTTTGGAACTGAAGCTGGTACACGGAGTAGTCAGCCTCTCCGTCATACTTTGGGGCCTCGTTATACTTTTTAGGCCTGTTCATCTTCTCCAGTAATTTCATGAAGAAGTGATTTGTGGCAGGATGATCTTGCCTCTCTTGCCTCTCTTCCTGCTCATCATCTGCCTCGCCGTCATAGTATTCTTGGTGGCGCCCATCGTAGTCGTGAACTGGCCTCCTACGACCCGGCTGACGGCCTTCCTGCATCCATACTCGATTTGGATGTCGATTAACTGGTATTTCTGGTGGTTCTTCCAGGTCCATTTCTTCCCATTGCTCCTCCTCGACCATGTCCGCATACTGCAGGTCTTCTTGCTGCCGCTGCTGTTGCTGCTGGGCTCCAGGATGCTGCACTCTGGGATGCTGAACTCGGTTCTCGTTCAGCGGCGCCTGTAGCGGCCTCGGGACTTGTGGTGCTTGCTCATCCTGTCCTTCTTCCAGAAGACGTCGTGGAGGTCTTCTTTCTCTTTGAGGCCTTCCTCTTCCTCCTCGTCCTCGTCCGACACCTCGACGCTCAGCCATAGGATGCTCCTGTATGACGTACTCCATGAGTCGTCCTGCTCCGCGTCCTCGTCCGCGTCCACGTCCACGTCCTCGGCCACGTCCACGCCCTCGTCCTCTTGCTCGTATGTGCGGCATGTTGGGCGCAGCCTGTCCGACGTCGACGACGTTGGCAAGCTCTGGTTGGACGGGTGGGAGTTCAGGCTGGTCGTGCTCGGACTCCGCCTCGCTTTGGTTGATGCTGAGACCGTCTGTGTCGGTTTCAGCGTCCATTCTACTGAGCTGCTTTCGGCTCCGACTGTACTTATTTGTATAGGAGAAGCGGAATGCTCAGATACGCTACTTTGCATACTATTCCTCCTACCAAACTGTTGTATACCTCTTAGCCTCGCTATGTGACACTAGAAGGTCTGAGCGAGTCCCTATCTGACCAGTGTGTGACGCTATTGAGGTCTCACCGGTTTTCCTAATTTCAGCGTGTGACACCAGAGGGTCTCGCCGATCCTTTCCTAGTCTCACGTGTGACACTAATAGGTCTCGCCTTTCTAACCTTCTGCGTCTGACACTAAGAGGTCTCGCAGATCCCGGACGTTTGACTCTAGCAGGTCTCGCCGGTTCTAAGCCCTTCCTTTTCTCCTATCCCACCGCTGCCACCAATGTTGTATTGTGGGTTCTGTGGGGAGCCGATATCAGTGTGAGTCGTAGTTCACCTGAGGGAAGACTGGCGACGAGCTCAAAGCTCGTGCCCCTTTTATTGGGTGATTGGCAAAACAACAGGAAGAACAAAGGCGATCGTAAAACAAAACTATTGTTGGGTTCTGGCTGCATGTATAAGAGGATGTCGCTACCAACAGTGATCACTGGTGGCCGTGCTTCGGAGAGCCTTCTGCTTGTTTGGGTGTAACCTGGTTAGGTTATAGCGACAATACTACAATACTTTCTAATTATAAACTTTAAGTTTTACAGGTACAAATCTGATGTAACTAGTTCATCAAAACACAATAATTCATTTTTGAAGTGTACTTAGGAAGCAATGAAATTCAACAGCGGCAGTAAGCAAAATTGCTCTGAAAATTTATCTTTTTATTTCAGAAAATTTCTTTTTCTTTTACAGGACATTATATATAGCCAACAGCATGTATAGTCTTAATACTTCTACTAAATTAAGACTTAAATTGATTGAGAAGGGTAGATAACAATCAAGCAACTAAATTTCCATTGGCGCCATTTGTATGATAACTTATAAATTCTTGTACAATACCTTTACTTCAATTACCTTAACATTGTTCTTCTTTCTCTTACACTTCATCAAATAACAAATTTAGTGCAGAAAACTTTATAATTATAAACTTTAAGTTTTACAGGTACCAATCTCCAATCTAATGCGACTAGTCCATATAAACTCAATAATTCATCTGTAAAGTATCCAACACCTGCAATTAGCAAAATTTCTCTATTAATTTTTCTTTTAATTTCAGAAAGGTTATCCTTCTTTCACAGAAAATTATGTATAACCAACATCAATACATGACCTAAGTACTTTTCCTAAATTAGGACTTAAATTAACTTAGATTTACTGAGACTGCGTCTCAAAATTATTTTAATAATAAGCAAAACATCCTTTGTTTCTCACAGTAAAATTATTGTATTCCATCAAAAAATATTAATAAGATTACAACAACAGCCATATTGTTAAGTCCAAAATGTGTAGAGTACATAGTACATAGATACAGCAAATCATGACTTCACTCATACTTATAAATTGAAACTCCACATTAAATAGAAAATCACAAAGGACACTTAAAACTGTCCCAATTGTGCAAGTGTGCCTACCCCACATGAACCTACAAACCAACGTAAAGAACGAGTTGTAGATTTTAATATCAAAGACATTTGATTTTAATTACAGCTCCAACTTTACTTGAAGGTCTTTTCTTCTTGTTCGATTTGGCATAGAGAGCCGGGCAGGGACGCACAGTATTGATCAGCGCACGGTGCTGCAATACTTCTTCCTCCCTCTCTTCGTTTTCACCGATCACATCATCTTCATCTTCTTCATAGTCACTCATTTTCTTATCGTTTATTAAATAATTATTGTTGAAATAATACTTAACTAGCTACGCGACGCTCACACGGAGTACGGAGTACGGATTGGATTTGGTTCAATCCCTACTCCGCCTTGCTTACGCCCTACTCCCACCGGAAACAGTTGAATTACTCCACCCTTACTCCCTACTCCTACGTCCATTGTAGATGGGCCTTACCAAGTAACCTCAGTTAACCTTCACAAATTCCTTTTCTCTGTAGCCGTCGAAGCACTTTCGTAAAAAAGTTACTCTTGCACTTGGAAGAGGGAGCAGTAAGAAAGTAATAATAATTATAAGCTGCCATGATAACAAAACACGCTCAGAATAAAATACATAGAATCTGAACCGAAACAGCAAGCACCATCCATAGAGTAGTGTTTACTTTCTGCACCTGTTAATAATTGTTCTTTCTGCGTATAGATTTTGTAAATTATCGATTTTTTTTTCTTTCGGAACGTCAGAGGGCGTTGGGTTCTGTATTGCAAGAACAAAATACATTCAGCAGACAACTAAGCAGACGACATCAGACGACATAGTTTGTCAGGGAAATTTCAGTGAAGTTGTGAAATTACCTGTTGAAGTTCATTCAGGACTTTATCAGGAATGTTTTGACTGCCAGACACTGGAATTGATTGTACTTGTTATGCAGACGAGCTTCAAAATATTGGGGGGGAGGGGTGTAACGAGAGTAATATATTTTCCATACACAACCTTCTGTAGCCTCACATGCGACCCCTACCGCCCTACAGGAACCATACTTCGTGTCGTCTGCTTTGTATGTAAGTCTCTTCTCAGACTACACAATCAACATAGTTCAAGAAAGTAGTGAAAAAATGTCTCTTTTACATAAAAAAAGAAATCAAAATGCTATTTGGAGTGATCATACCATATCCTTGGGGTTTATTGCCTATTGTTTTGAGATTTTGCTACAGTGCGTGTTTTCGTTCGTACAGCTCAGTTTCATCTGTGGTATCTTACATCTCACTGAGTGAGTGAAGCTGTTTTGTGACATAGATTTAGAATTATTTATCTCGTTCAAACGTACAAGACGTCGTTTATATATCTCCAGCTTTACTCCGGTGTTCTAGTAAGTTTCGAATCTCGGATCTTGAGTGCCAAATTACGAGTGGAAATAAGAGAAACTGAACTTGTGCGATTTGAATGATATCAACTGTAGACTGAATTTTCCTTGAAATATCTTTTTCCTTTTTGCAATTTACTTGCATCTCTTTCAAAATTTGATTTCAGGTCCGGAAGGATTCCCAGCCTAGATGGATGATTATCAAATGTGACACACCCTTTATTCTTTGTCAAGGTTCGTTTTTCCTTGGAGGGTAAAGTGAGAAGAAGTAGTGGTCAGCTAATACCATACAATCAGTAGACTACTGATCAACTCATAGCTATAGTAACCTATGAGTTCTCCCACAACCATTGCTCTGTTGTCATATAATTATCTCCAGTTTAGTCCCGAAGACCAAAAGAATATTTGTTTCTCATTAGGGAGGCTGCGATTTAATATTTCTTTCTTACCAATCAATTTTATTTTGACAAATGCGTACATATACTTTATTCATGCGTCAAAGTGTAGGCAATTCCAATACTGTTGTTAAATCAGTTCTACAAAATTTACTGTTTCAGCTATAACCTTGAGCCCCTTGGCTACACTTTATCATCAATCATTGGTACTTTCAGAAGTTTAATTTTGGCTGCATCTTGAGGCTGACAGTGACTTCAAGTGAATAGAAAATTTTGTTCCTACAGTCTAGATCATGATGTGATGTATAGATATGGTCCGCTGTTTGTTTGGCTCGAACAACTACAAGAAAAAGCATTTGAAGGAAAGTGTTTTACCACTGCATTTCCAACAAAGGCCATTTCTTGTGGCTATTTGAGTCAAACAAAAAGTGGGCCATAACTATACAACACATCATGACCTAGACTACGTTTGGGACATAAGTTGTTTTTTTTCACTTGAAGTCACACTCAGACTCTAGATGCACCAAAAATAAAACTTACTCAAAGGTCAACCAACTCCTGGGACTCTCACAACTCTTACAAAGTGCAAGTGAAATAGGCCATGGATGAAAAGCAGAACTATGATTAATGTATGTGTTAAAGTCCTGCATCATTGAAACAATAAAGTGAAACAAAATGTATTCTGTTTAGTATTTTTATTCAAAATTAGAACTAGGGTCAGATCAAGGGTCAGATGTCTAAGTCCCAAAGTCCTGAAAACAAAATGAAGAAAATATTAAAAAAATATCAAGAACAACATCTAATGATGAGTGAAATGAATTCACAGCTGCAGTATTTGTACCTTCTGGTGATGGCTCTCTCTGTTTCCTGGTCCTTGCAATTTTCCGTGACTCAGGAGAAAGTTTTCTCAGCTGCCGAACCTGACAAGACAAAAATATAAACAAGGTAATAAGTTGTAGAACATAAAATGTCTGTTCTGCAGTTCTATAGTTTGTATGAAACTTACACTTGACACATAGAAGGGTTGATGCTGTTTGCACCGTGGCAGCCGGCAACAATGTCTAGAATAAGAAATAAATTTAAATAATTACACGGTATTAAAATTTGTGTGACCTTAATGCAAATATCTGGTTGAAAGAAAAAGTCGATTACCCTTCCTCAGTATTCTTCTGCTTCTCTGATTCTTGCCTTTTCCTTTCCATCTCAAGGATTTTTCTCTTCTCTTCATCAGCTCCCTCCCTCTGCTTGCGCCTTCCCGCTACAGCATGCTGCCTCTCTTTTTCCTTCTTGCGTCTTGCCTCTTCTTTTAAGCGCCTTTCTTCAGGCTCAAAGAACGTTTCGTCCAAATCAATGGATGGCGCAGGGGAACTTTCTGTCCAAGAGAAGATAATTATTAATTGATGTAGCAAACTAGACACAAGTACCAGCCAAAAATTAATGTATGTTTCCATTTAGAACCAATTTTACAGTAAATCAAGAGGTAGATTACGGCAGTTCAAATTGGGGAGTGAAAGAAACGCTTACCAGAGTAGTTCATGCCACCACTGACAACAGTGCTTCCAAGAGCATCATTTATCTTGAAACAATACAGCAACATGAGAATACAGTCAAATGCCCTAATTTCGGACTTGTGCCCTAATTTCGGACAATTTGCAGAGAAGTGCTTATTTCAACCTATCTCGGTCACCTTTTGAGATATTCAAAATCCGGAAACGGCATCGCAGAGTTTGCAGAATAGAGTACCATATTTCGTCAAGTCGGTTGAAGTACCTTTAAAGTTTTACAGCACACAGGAATTTAAAGTAAAAAAAGCATATAGAACAAAATTGCTGTTGTGAAATAAGCTCCCCCAAAAACCGTTGCTCATGTAGGTGTGTGCTGCCCCATGGGTGGTCCTTTAACGAATGAATGTATGGTATTTTGCCTACAGAACTACGTAAAAATTTATTTTGTAAGTCAAACCGTTTTTTTGTACGGGACGATTTTTGAAAGTGCTACAATTTCGGAAACTTTTTCTTATGGGCTAAATACATGGAGATTTTTAGAGTGTGTCCTGCAGAAATTTTATGAAAATGTTTTATGTTGCAAATTTAATTTTAAACAAGATTTGTTTTATAGTTTCCAACGATATCTCTGCTAGTTTAGGAGAAATAGTGTGCTGAAGTTGTTTCCTTTGTAGGGCTATAGACGGCTGTAGAGCCTAAACTAGTACAGATATCGTTGCAGACCATAAAAACAAAATTATTTAAAATTAAATTTGTAACGAAAATGTTTCCATAAAATTTCATTCTACAACGAAACTAGCCATTTAGAGCACGTGTCCGAAGTTAGGGCACTTTCGTCCCTAATTTCGGACACTCTCTCGAAGGCTGCTGTAGCTACACACATTTAGATAGAAATTCGGCATGGGTGTCATCCGACGTGTCCGGAGCCATAGTATTTCCAATCGCAACAGATTTTTGATATGTTATCATGCCTACACGTAAGAAAGGAAAAACCGCTAAATTCGTCCGAAATTAGGGCATTTGACTGTAACAAGTAAAATGAGCTAGCGAATAAACATTTGCAGAATGTTGCAAATATTTGTCTTTTTCCATCCTTTCTCGGAATTGAGAACATTCCACTTTTCAAAACGTAATACATGAACTATCATAAAACATATTAATTTAGTAAAAACTAAACCAAAAACTCATTTTTATCACATTTACATGAAAAAAAAAAGTGTTCGGTCATCTGGCATGTGTGCATATCTAAAAAATTGTCACTTTTCAGGGGGAAGACTTTTTCGATTCATGAGTTAAGAATAGGGAGAGACTTTCTCGAAATCATTGCCAATAAAAACTGTTTGTTTCCATTTTTATTTATGACTTCAGCACTTATGGCAAGTAATGAAAGCTAGAACAAGAACTGAACTCTAACGATTTCCATGAAACAGAACTTACGTTTCAATTGTCGTCTCGCAATACCGGCGGCACTGCAAGAGGGCATTTCGATAAAGGTCACATCTCGTTTTGTGATGGCAATGGTCTTCCTTGCACTCCATTGCAGCAACAAAGTGTTAAAACAAATAATTTGGACTAAAACAACTCAATTGTAATTCACGTCGCGTCTCGCGCTATCAAGTTCGCGCCAAAACCTTCCATAGCTTACCTAGAACAGCCAACCCCTACTCTGCCCTACACTTAAGTTCAGCAAATACTAAGAGTTAGAGGGGATTTAATTTTTTTTAAATTCTGATAAGTTTTTATTTTATTAAAGCAACTGTAGCTAGCAGTTACCGTTTGACTGACAAAGGCAGCCTGAACAGTCGCGGCCGAGGTGAGGTTGGCGAAACTGAGAAAGAGTCGTTGGGTATCGGCAGTTGTTTACGTCAACGGTCAACAATAACAAACGGCTGTCAGTTGAAGCTACAGGCCGATACATTGAGAAAATACAAACTGCTGGGGCCGTGCCCGGCCTCAGCGGTCGCAGCCTCCGCCGCCAGAGCGCGGATGCTGGGGCCCTGACTGGCCCCAGCGGTTGCGGCCTCCGCCGCCCAGAGCGCGCGGTCTCCGCGCCGCCGGAGCCGACCTGCCGGCCCGGCCGCGGAGAACGCGCCACTTCGTTCTGAGCCGGCACCGATACTTCACGGTCCGACTCAGAGCGATACCCCAGTGCTGTGTTGTATATTGTGTATTGTGTTAGTGTGTGTACTTGTGTGTGTATGTTCTTGCGTTGGCTTCGGCTTGCGCGATCACCTGCGGGTATTGTGTGAATGTGCACTTGTGTGAATAAACCGGCCACTACTACCACGCCTATCTGTGTCCCCGGACCCCAACCCAGCATTGGCGACGACGAGACGGACCGGCCACGCAGCTAAACAGAGCGCTTCGGCGCTCGGTCAGCACAGCCGCCACTGTCGTTCTTGGTTAGTAATGGCAGGAGTGTTCACCCCGGTTTTAGCTGTTTTTATTAGCGGACGTGTGCGGGTCACGCGTGCCGTTGTTTTATTAAACTGACTGAATTTTTAGCAGCGGTTAGAGCCCATTTGACGGGCCGACCGCGGGGAGTGAGGCTGTGCTCCGTGCGCTGCAGAGGTCTCAGGGGACACGTGTGCCAATTTGACGGCCGCGGATCAACTGGTCACCGACGGGCCACGTTCGAAAATGGCAGCAAGGTTCCGTTTTGAACCATTTCGCGCGGACGCCGAGCGCTGGTCCAATTATGTGTCGCGCCTGGAGTTTGCGCTGGCGGCGCAGGGGTTTACCACGGACGAGCAAAAGAAAACCGCGCTGGTCTCTATTTGCTCCGCAGAGCAGTACGAGGCCATCGCCACCTATGTGTATCCAACCCCTGTGTCCTCTGCCACTGTTCCGTACGACAAGATTTTATCCGCCCTCAAGGCCCGCTACAGCGCTCTTGAGCCATCACCGGCCGTAGCAGAGGACGAATTTCTCAACCACCGCCAAGGGCCGGACGAGCCGTTGTGCGCGTATGTGGCGGAGTTGCGCCGTTTAGCCTCGTTTTGCGAATTTCAAGCCGGTTACCAGGGGCGTATCAAAGCCCAGCTGATGCGGGGAGCAGCCCACCCCGAGGCACGGGCCAGGCTGCTCCGCAACCCGCAAAAGCGCACCCTGGAGCAGTGCATCACGCTCCTCCAATCGTATGAGGACGGCGACCGTGACATGCGCAGGACAAAGGGCGCGCCCAGCGGGGCCGCGTCACCTTGGGCCGCAATCAACCTGGCGTCGTATGCAGAGCCCGAGTTTGGCTCTTCCTACCAGCCAACGCGTGAGCCCAATAGGGGGCCCGCGGCCAGCTGGTACAGGGCACATCGCGCCACGTGCCCAAGCTTCGGGCCGGGGGCCGAGGGGCCTCCACCACCTGACCCAGACGAGGTGGCGCCAGGGATGGACACGGAGGTTTTCCTGCTCCGATGGCAAAATAAGACGGCCCCGCGCCAGTGCACGGGCTGCTTGGGCGACCATGAGCGTGCGAGCTGCCCCTTTGGGCGCACGACGTGTCACGCGTGCCAGCGAGTCGGACACATCGCACGCGCGTGCCGATCATCAGCAGGCCTAGAGGCGCCGCCTGGTTTCCATTGGGCGCTAGTGCCAAACGAAGTGCGCTCGGAGGCACGGGGGACCCGCGGGGGCGGGGCGCAACCTGATCTTTGGAGCTCGGAGCCACCGATGGCCCGGGCGCTTCCGGGGCCGGGGGGCGAGTATGCCCCCCGGGCGGGCGCAAGCACGGCGACCCGGAGCAGCCTGCATCACACAACCGTCCACGAGCTCGACGAGCACGAGGGCGGACAGACATCTAACTTGGAGGAATGGCTGTTTCACTGCACGGTGTGGGATGAGCCCCTGCAGGGCCCTCCCGTGCCCGTGAACACCGAACAAGACTTGCTGGCCGCAGGGCCAGCCGTTGCCCGCGCGCAAAGTACGCCTGAGTCTGGCAGCCCCCAGGGCGCACCTCAGTGGAGGGCGCCCACAGTGCAGGGGGCGGGCACAGCTTGACCACCAGCCGGGACGACTCACAGGTCACCGGGCCATTTTGTAAAGAATGGCGGGCCGGCGAAGAACGTGAGTCGCCCAGTACAGCGTGTCTCAGACACAGATTCGTCGGAGACGAATTGGGTCTGACGGCCGCCGCGTACGCGAGCCGGTACGGGAGCGAGTTCCCGCTGCCGGACACCCGCAGCGAGGACATCGTCCAGGCCATGTCCCCGGCCGCCGGCAACTCCACCGACTGTGACAACATCGGGACCGCCGCGCCCGTCACCGAGGAGCCCGCAAGGGCCCTCCCACTGACCGGCGCAGCGGCCACCGCGGGCAGAGCTGCGTCCGCCACCGAGGAGCCCATGAGGGCCCTCACCCTGGCCGGCAAGCCCACCGCGAGCAAAGCCGCGCGCGCCCCAGAAGAGCCCATGAGGGCCCTCACCCGGGCCGGCGAGCCCATCGTGAGCCCCACCGCGGGACCGACGCGTGCCACCCGGACGCCCGGGAACGAGTCCATCGCCCGCGCGGACCGGACTGCGGAGGGGGAGAGGAGGGCCTTCATGAAGGCCGCCGGCGGGAGCAGCCCTCAGCACCCGTCAGCCGAAGACCGGGACCTCCCCGATGACGCCGCAGGACACGGCGACCCCTACGCCAACACCGACGAGCCGCCGCCCCGTAGCGGCGCCCGCGCCCCCGCGGAGGACGGCGCCGCGGGAGGAAGCGTCGACGAGGAGGTAGCAGAGTGCTCGCCCTGCAGGTGCAGGGCCTGCAGCGGGACGCGCTACCAACCACGCGACATCCCCGAGGACGACGCGCTCCCCCTGCCCCTGGACGAGCGCGAACGGCGCGACGTCGAAAACGCGTCGCCCTTGGCTGGCGCCGACCAAGAGGGGAGGGATGCTGGGGCCGTGCCCGGCCTCAGCGGTCGCAGCCTCCGCCGCCAGAGCGTGGCCCCTAACAGAAGTTGAAATCCCAAATTTGTTCCAAAGTCCAAAGTCCCTCGAGATCCCAGAGTCCAAATCCCCTGGAAGTCCCAAATAGTAGCATATGAGGGAGTTGGGAATTCACGACTTGAAGGGGTTTTCACCCTTGCTCAGATCCCTCTGAAGTCCCTGCGTTACTACCGCTGAATCCTAGTCGCATAGCTGTCTGTCGGTTTTAAAGCACCGTTCATGGATGAAACATGTATGAAGGAGACATCTATACAATACAGTATATTGTTTCTGAACATCTGAATTCCATGTGACGTGTTAAAAACGACCTGGGAGTCCTCCGAAACAACTTTTTCGATTAGGTCAAAAAGGCATCGCGATCGCAAATGGAACTTCGGAGGGATTTCGGGGGGCAGGGACTTCAGAGGGATTTGAGCAAGTGCCAAATCCCCTCCAAGTCCCTTAAAAAGTAGAGGGACAAATTTGGTACTTCAAAGGGACAATTTTGGGATTTCAACTTCTGTTAGGGGGATGCTGGGGCCCTGACTGGCCCCAGCGGTTGCGGCCTCCGTCGCCCAGAGCGCGCGGTCTCCGCGCCGCCGGAGCCGAACTGCCGGCCCGGCCGCGGAGAACGCGCCACTTCGTTCTGAGCCGGCACCGATACTTCACGGTCCGACTCAGAGCGATACCCCAGTGCTGTGTTGTATATTGTGTATTGTGTTAGTGTGTGTACTTGTGTGTGTATGTTCTTGCGTTGGCTTCGGCTTGCGCGATCACCTGCGGGTATTGTGTGAATGTGCACTTGTGTGAATAAACCGGCCACTACTACCACGCCTATCTGTGTCCCCGGACCCCAACCCAGCACAAACTATAAATGAAATGTTAGAATGTCGGCCCACTCACAGAAATTACTGGAGATGGTCGCGAGAGAAAAAGGAATCGATGTTCCAAATTTCCGAGGTAAGTTCTGAGATTCGTTCGAAGAATAAGGAACCAACTTTGAAGCAGGCTAACTTGGTATGCCAATCAGTTCATCAATTCAAATTCAAAAAGCTTTTCAATATTTAAGAAAAAGGCGTGATATTTAGTTCTCCCTTGATATATTAGGATTTAAATACAAATCACAGACAACCTATAATTAGCCCACGTACCTTGTGAGAACTGACACCTGTTTCTGTTTTCAGAAGCCTTAACAAAGAAGAAAGAAACAGCTGAGGTGGAAGTAACTGATAGTGAGATAATATTGATTGTGAAACAATCTTCAGCTGGGTAAGACCACTCAATTTATAATATTGTAGTATTATCAGCATTATAACCTAACCAGGTCACACGTAAACAAGCAGACGATGCCCTGAGTCGCAGCCACTGTTGGCAGCGACACCCTCTGATACACATGGCCAAGGCCCAAACCAAACTTTTGTTTTACGATCGCCTTTGTTCTTCCTCTTGTTTTGCTAAACACCCAATAAAAGGGGCGCGAGCTCCGAGCTCGTCGCCATTCCCCACTCATGCGACCTGGTGTCTGCATGCAGCTTGGCTCTCCCTTTCCCCAATACTACATTGGTGGCAGCGGTAAAGGACGAGGAGGAGATAGGAAGCGAGGCCTACTAGTGCGCGCTGAAGTAGAATAGGGACCCGGAGAGGCCTACTAGTGCGCTCCGGAGGCGAAGAAGGTCAGGAGCTTGGCGAGGCCTACTAGCGCGCGCCGAAGCAGGAGAAGCAGGACTCGGAGGAGCCTCCTAGTGCACCCGAGGAAACAGATAGGACTCGGAGAGGCCTTTTAGTGCGCCCGAGACAAAACAGATAGGGAGTCACTGAGGCCTATTAGTGTGCAGTGAAAGCCGAAGCAGGCCCGAGGCCGCCGAGGCAGATAGGAACACGTGACCCAACCCGAGGCCTTTTAGAGCGCGGAGAGGGATTGCGTGATGGTCCTTAAGTCGAAAGTTAACCGAGTAGTATGTTGAGAAGCATTTCTCAGCAGAAGAACCTCAAACAACTTGACGACACGAACGCTGAAAAAAAGAGAAGGGAGGGAAGCCCAAGCGAGACATGGAAAGTGAAAGTGAGAGTGAGAACGAGTCCGAGCATGGGCAGCCAGTTCCCCATGCACAACCAGAGGTCGCCCAAGACGTCAACGTCCAGGGGCAGGACGGCGCCAACGTGCAGCCCCAATTTCAAGACCACGTCGGTCGAGGACGAGGTCGCGGACGCGGACGCGGACGAGGACGTGGACGAGGTCGAGGCAGAGGAAGAGGACGCGGACTCGGATGGATCCGGGAGTTCGTTATCGCGGAGCATCCTGTGGCTGCGGATAGAGGAGCCGGACGACGGGGACGCCCTCAGCGAGAACGACGACCTCCACGACGTCTTTTGGAAGAAGGACCGGACGGACAAGCACCACAAGTCCCGAGGGCACCGTAGGCGCCATGGACGACGACGACGAGGCAGCTCACCACCGACATCACCGACAGCGGCAGGCCGAGCAAGGACAGCACGACGACGACTACACCGACTACGAGGAGGACTACGACGACGACGACGGACAAGAACCGCCAAGACGCCGACAGCGACGCCATCCCAACCGAGTCTGGGTCCGAGAAGGATATCGACCAGGACGGGGAGAAGCGGAGCAAGACTTTGACGGACGACGGCTACAGCATGAGGACGAGCAGGAAGAACGGCAAGATCACCCAGCCACCAATCGGTTCTTCATGCAGCTGCTGGAGAGAATGAGCGCGCCCAAGCCTAAAAAATACAATGAGGCACCTAAATACGACGGAGAGGCAGACTACTCCGTATACCAGCTGCAATTCCAGACAATAGCGGAAGCAAATGAATGGGATGAAATAGATAAAAAGACAGCCCTGGTGCAGGCGTTAACGGGTAACGCTACAGATGTGATTGCCAATTTGCAGCATCAGGAGGTCCCAATCACATTCAAGAGTCTGGACGAGGCGCTGGTCAAGACCTTCAGTAAGACGGCGTCTATGTGGGAGCGAAAGAAGGACTTCAACACGCTCACGCAAGATAAGGACCAGTCAATCCGCCAATTCGCCAGGCAGGTAGAACGCCTGGGAAGGTCCTACTTGAGAAATATGAAGGAGGCGGACATCCAAGAGGCCTTAGTGGAGAGATTAATCAAGGGCCTCATGGACAAGAAGGCAGCAGCACGGCTGGCGTTCGCCGCATTGCCCACGCTGGATGAGGCGATGAAGACGCTCAATAGGGGACTTAGCCTCGAAATCGATGAGCCCCCGTCGAAAAGAATCCGCCTCACCAAGACAGAGGACGACGACAGGGAGGAGGAGGGGAAGGCCAAAAAGAAGGACGCAAAAGTCAACATGGTCTTCCCGTCGGAACCGTCGACGTCAACAGCCGGCCAGGACGCAGACACCAGCGGCCAGAGAGGACGGGGCCGAGGACGCGGGCGCGGTCGGGGCCCAGGACGCGGGAGAGGATCCAGCAGGGGTCGCGGCGGGTACTCTGGAGGGTACAGCAGCAGCAACCCCGATCAATATATGCAATGTAGATTCTGTGGGAATCTGGGGCATAGGATGGCCAATTGCAGGGCCATGGCAAGAACCAATCAGCAGGCTACGTGTCATAGCTGCGGGCAGCCGGGGCATTTCATGAGGGACTGTAAAAAGAATCATACAGTTAGCAATGCAAAGTTCGAGATGCCTAATGTCCCGCCAGACTTGTATAAAGCCACAATGCAGTGGTTCTTGAGTCAGGGCTTCCAGAGTAAAAAGCCACCCCATGTACCCAAGCCTGATGACGCTCAGGAAAACTAGAGCCAACTTCCACTGAAACGGTGGCAATGGAGGTTGAGGAAATATTATTAACGAAAAGACTGATACTGTACAAATTAGTCTTAGTGTAAAACCACCGGTGATTTCTCCAGACATTCCTGTGTTAAAAGAATGTTGTAAAAAGTCTGAGAGTCACCGGGAGGTCGACTTTGTTCCTTGTTATATGTGCACCAATGTAAATACTGCACCCATGATTGACTGTAAAATTCTGAATAAAAACAAAAGTGGATGTATAGACACTGCAGCAGTCATTACAGTTATCCCAAGGACTAGAGACCTCCCAATAGCAAAGCTCAGACTGAAAGGAGTAACATCACACAAAGCAAGCCTATATGGACCGGCTATGACAGAGTTTGAAATAGGAGGCAGAATTTTCAAACACGAGACATACGAGGCAGATATCCAAGAACACATCTTGGGAATAGACTTCCTGCATAAATTTGATGCAGTAATAGGAGTAAAGAAACAAGTCCTAAAGATTGGCGAGGGGCCTAACAGAGTGGAAATACCATTTACGTTAGGAGAAACAAAAAATGCAAATATCTATACAACAGACAGGGTAGCCTACACAGTGAGAGCAGAAAGCAGCTTCACACTTAGGCCTTTCGTGGAGAGAGAGGTTGCCACAGTACTCAGGACGGATACGGTAACTGATGAGTCGGTTAGGGGAAGAACTGACGCCTGTCAGAGTAGTGGGCACACTCAGGGTCTAGACTTGGGTGAGGGGGATCACACCCAGAGCAGGGTGGTTCTCAGCACTCAAGTAGTGGACCAAGCAGTGTCGTCAGACTCTGAAGGAGACAAAGCAAAGGGATCCCTAAAAGAGAACAGCCAGTTACCAGGGGAGACTAAGCTGGGATTATTTATATCAAATCCAGCATTTGGGAACAAGGTTTCCAAACTACCACCAGGGGTGGTAGCGCAATCAGGCATCCTACCCTGTCTAACCGCGCCAATCTCGGTGACCATACAGAATCTGGGAGATAAGTGTGTTACAATACCAAAGTACGCAGTACTAGGGGAGGTATTCATACTACACCCAGACAAGTATGAAAGGGAGTTCGATGAGGACTTCGAAAAAGAAGGGGAATATGACGAAGGGGAGGAAACAGAAATGGATAAGGATACGGATGAAATAGCCCAGGTGAACGTGGTCAACCACGACACGACTCCATTCTCTGACGCAGAAATCAACGCTGTCCCAAGTCTTCCAGAGATAAAGGAAGGTGAACCACTTCCAAAAGACTTGCAGGAGTTGGTGGATAGATGCACACAGCTATCTGCAACAGAGAAACAGGAGTTAACTAAAGTGCTAAGGAAGCATCACGACATCTTTGCAAAAGATAACACCACGTTTGGCAAATGTCCCTGGATAAAATTCAGGATAGACACTGGTGATCACCCACCCATTAAACAGACAGCCAGACCTATACCAATTCACTATAGGCAGGCAGTAAGGGAGACTATAGAAAAATATTTAGCTCAAGGTGCTATAAAGCCTAGTCAATCGGCATGGGCTTCTCCTATATTGTGTGTAATGAAAAAGACAGGAGAAGTAAGGGTCTGTGTTGACTATAGGGCTTTGAATGCAATCACAAGAGTCCCCGCCACGCCTATACCGAGGGTACAGGATCTGCTACAACATATGGGCGGTAAAAAGATGTACCATGCTTTTGATTTGGCACACGGGTACCACAACCTGGAAATTCATCCTGATGACCAACCCAAAACGGCCATAATATTACCGGAGGGTCTGGGACTTGCACACAGGCAGTTTGAGTTTACCAGGCTAAGCTTTGGACTGGCCGCAGCACCAGGTGCCTTCCAGTATATTACGGACCGAGTCATTACCCCAGCAAAAGACAAAACACCCGAAAATGACTTAGGTGAAACAGTATCAGTTTACCTAGATGATATCTGCATTGGAGGAGACGATTTCACACAAATGCTCCAAAGATTAGAAGCATTGTTCAACAGAATAAGAGCAGCAGGCTTTCTCCTAAAAGCCAAGAAGTGTGAACTCTTCCAACCAGAAGTCTCGTATCTGGGCCACATGTTGTCTGAAAAAGGAATCAAAACAGATCAAAACAAAATAGACAAAATACTTAGTTGGCCGGAACCAAATAATGTAAAAGAAGTAAAATCTTGGCTTGGGTTAGTACAATACTACTCCAAGTATGTTCCCCATATGGCAACGATAGCAGCACCCATCTTTAAGTTGCAAAGACAGGGGCAAGTCTTTGAATGGACTGCAGAGTGTCAGGAAGCTTTTGACAAAATTAAAAAGCTACTGACGACAGCACCAGTATTAGGCACACCAGATGTGACAAAGGACCTTTTACTATCACCACAGACGCTAGTCTTACAGGTCTTGGATGTGTCCTTAGCCAGGAACAAGATGGTAAAGATGTCACCATAGCATACTGGTCTAAAACTCTGAATCCAGCACAAAGGAACTATTGCACGACCCATAGGGAGCTACTAGCAGTAGTAGAGGCCATAAAAACATTCCATCACTACCTAGCAGGGGCTCCGTTCGTGGTGAAAACTGATCACGCAGCATTGCAGTGGTTGAAGAATTTCAAAAATCCAACAGGCAAGCTTGCACGATGGTTGGAAAGGCTAGCTCCTTATAAATTCCAGGTAGTTCACGTAAAGGGTAACAGCATAGGGCATGCAGATGCTCTATCCAGAAGGCCTTGTGATAATTGCAAGAAGTGTGACCGCCTGGAACAGAGAGACAAAGAAGTATTAGTGTGTCAGTGCATCACAGACACAAGTTGCGAAAACAACTGTGCAAATTGTCTATTCGAGGAAAGGAAACTGATGAAACTCAGCATTGACAACATAAACGTTAACTGGACTAAAGTAGTTCCTGATGGTATGAGCCCAATAGACATCCGAAAGGCTCAGTTGCTTGATCCTGATATAATGCCTATCATGATAGCGGTACAGGATCAAAGGAAACCAGAGTTTCAAGAGATTGCAGAAAACAGCAACAAAACCAGGTCACTTTGGTTCCAGTTCAACTCATTAGTACTCGAAGGCGGAGTCCTGTACAGAAAATTTGAACACCCCAGTGGTCTGAAAGAAAAAGAGGAATTACAATTGATTCTCCCGTCAAAATTAGTCAAAACAACAGTGAAAACTTACCATGAGCAACTGGGTGTAGGTAATCATTTTGGAGTAACCAAAACATTGGCATATTTAAAAAGATTCTTCTGGTGGCCAGGAATGTTCGAGGATACTTATGAAATAGTATCACAGTGCAAAATATGTGCCAAGTATAAGGGACCAAAACAGCACACCAAAATTCCATTGAAGTTATTCCAGGAGGGAGTCCTACATGGACGTTGGCATGTAGACATCTGTGGACCCATTAATCCTAAAAGCAAAGAAGGACATGAGTACATATTAGTTGCAGTAGAAGCTTTCTCTGGATGGCCAGTGGTAGTGCCACTGTATAAACAAACAGCAGACGAGATAGCTCAAGCACTGATAACTCATGTATTTTCCATATTTGGTGCTCCACAGTCACTGCTGACGGACCAGGGTAAAGCATTTGACTCAACACTATTCCAGGAAATAATGGAACTTTATCAGATAAAGAAGTTAAGAACAACGGCATTCCATCCTGCAACAAATGGAAAAGCGGAGAGATGGATCAAAACGCTGAAACAACACCTAATGATGTTGGTAGAGCAAGACAGAGACAATTGGCCAAAATACCTGCCTTTTATAGCACAGGCATACCGGAACTTACCTCATTCATCACATAAGTTTTCTCCTTATGAAGTTATGTTTGGAGCTGCTATGAGAAGTCCACTAGATGCAGACAGAGGGTCTCCACCAAAAAAATATGGACATGCACAAGCTCTATCCAATGTGGGTTAGAAAAACTATGCAGGATATTCATGAAGTTGTTGCAAACATGAATAAGAAAGCTGCAAAAAGAATGAAGGCATATTATGACAGAAATGCAACACTTTCACCATTTGCGGAGGGGGATCTGGTATACCTCTACTACCCCAGACGAGTTAAGGGCATATCTGCCAAACTCATAACCAGGTGGGAAGGTCCTTACAGGATAATCAATCTGATAAATGAATGCAATGCAAGAATCGAACGGGTAGATAACCCAAGTAAAAGGTTAATCGTCCACATAGACCGGCTCGCACGATGCCCGGAGGAAGAGACGGATGTAAACAAAGGAGACGATATGAGAAATGCGTGGCTACTCTTCATAGAATAAGCACCGCCATATTTAAAAAACTGAACAGCGCGGGAATTCAAAGCGGGACCACCAGTTGCTATAGCAATTGTTCAAACAGAGACGTAGGACGCCAAGCTAGTATTAGCCTAGGCAAGTCAGAGAATTTGTGGAAAAACAGCAGAAATGTCGGAAAACCCGCAAACAGGAAACACTTTCCTAGATACAGGAAAGAGGAAAAGTACTTTCACCAAAATGAAGGTGACCACGTCAGGGTGTAATGAAGACGGTTCGAGGAAGAAAATTGTCAATTTGGGAAAGGCTGGCGGAGTGCAGGAGAGCGCCAAGCCGGATCCCAGCAAATTGAAGGAAGTAGTAGACAGAATGAAAAGAAAATTGAAGCAAGATCAAGAAACAAGCCAAGCAAAGAAAGCGAAGATGGTAATACATAAACCAGAGCTCAAGAAAGGAAGCGGGAGCCTCAAAAGCATCAAAATCAAGAAGGGAGTGACCAAGCGAACTGAGGTGAGGAAGCCGCAAGGAAATGAAAAGAAGCCAGATACAGAACCCACCTGCTCTTTCATGGACTGGGACCTACCCCTACTAGAAGCGGACAAGACACTCTCAATCTCGCTCAGAGAAGCAGAAGAGAACAAAAACTTAGCATTTCCTCCACTGAAGAAAATAATAAGTTTACCCACCCAAATAGAGTTGCCGGAGTCACTGATAAAAGATTTACAACTAAGCGAAGATTCAGAAGATGAAGGAGATAGTCTGAACGCGCAAATCAAGAAATTGGAAGTAGAAGTGAACAAAATTAGTGTGGAGCCGGAGGAAGAAAAGAATACAGCGACAAAAGAAAAGGAAGAAGTGGAAGAGATGGAAAAAGAAATTGAAGCAGAAATAATGAAAGAACAACAAGCAATCAAGGAAATAGAAGAGCAATTAGCGAAAATAAAGAAAAAGGAGCAAGAAAAAGAAGAACTCACCTGCGGAGGCATAAACTTAAAAATGTCATGGAAACTAACCAAGATAGAAGATATCATGGAGGCAAACGGGAGACGCCAGTGGTTAAACGAGCTACCCAAGAAGCTTCAGGAGGAAAAGGGAGATTTGAAAGTGCATCCCCACGATCCCAAAAGATACAAGCGATGCAGAAAGTGTCACAAACGTTTCCACGTAGCCAGGGACTGCCCAAATAAGTAAGCGTTATGAGTGAACTGTTATGTGATAAGTGAATAGTGATGAAAGTGATAAGTGTTACAAGTGCCATGAATAATAAGTGCCAAATATGACTCATGCCAATGTTAAGATATTCATGCCAGTGTTAAGATATTCATGCGAATGCCAAGATATGAAGTGTTACCATTGTATTATTCCATAAAGTAATGATCAATAAATGTTAAGTAAAAGAGAAAACATGCGTGGTTATTTCATTGTATTGGAAAAAGAAAGAAGGAACATGCAGAAAATGGAGCAAACAAGAAAAATGGAAATGACACAAACAAAAGAAATGAAAAGAAAATGGAAATGACAAAAACAAAGGACACGAAAGGTAGAAAAAAAACAAACAGAATAAACAGAATCACAGAAACATGATAAAATGAAACATGAAAAGAGAGAAAAACGGGAACGGAGTCTTGATGAACAATTCTTGAGAAAACAGGCAGGAGACAGGGGAGACAGGAACATGCAAGGAAACGAAGGGATTCTGAAAAGAAAGAAAAGTGGAAAAGTTACGGACAGGGAGCGGGAAGGAAAGGACACCCACGTAAAAGGGGGAAAAGGAGAGAAACTAACCTCACTCCTCAGCTCCAGTGCCCGGGTCGGAAGTCTGGAGGCTTAGGCGGTGCATCTCCAACTGCAAATAAACAAACAACAATAACTAAGAGTAAAACTAAGAGTGAAACATTTTCATACGAGCGGCGCGAGAAAGACTTACAAAAGGCACGCGTAAGCAACGAGCACAGATATAAGGGGAATTTGGGCCGTATAAGACAGTTAAATGAAGCTTTTTGACGCAAAATACGTAAGACCCGGTGAGCACAAAGAAAGGAGAAGCGTAAGGGGCACATTGGCCGCATAATAAAACTGGTTCCCCATCTTCGGTTGCATGATGATAATTGAAGCACACAACAGAGGACATGGTGAAAGGAAAAGAACAAACTCACCGCTAGCTCCTCAACAATCGCCTCATGGTTCGGCACTTCGGGACGGCCGAGCCCATGGGGGTATACTACATCCTCGGGAGGAATTGACTCGACTCCCATGAACTGATCCCCTTGCAGCAAGACGATCTAAAAAAAAAAGATAATAATAAAAATAAATAATGGATACGAGAAAATTTAATAATAATAATAATAAGAAGAAGAAGAAGAAACGCAAAACTCACGTAACAAGGTTCCAGGCAGCACCCGCAAGCCATAAAACTCTCGGCGCTCAAGTATGCGACGGGAACTTGCAGGCAGTACTGCGTGTAACTTGGACTGATGATGGTCCACAAGGGGTTCAAGTGGCAGGCCTCGATGCACTGCACGCAAATCTGAACGAAACAAAACCCGGAATGAGCACCAGAGACTGAAGACAACAGGGATCAAAAAGAGCGTCGCTAAGCGTTACTTACTCGCTGGAAGTTATTCTCCCCTGCAATATGGCCCGCATAATGTTGCACGAGAAGATGAGACTCCATGTCGATAGAAGAAATAGACGGATGCAAGGAAATAAAGGGAGAAAAGACGGATGATGACGAGAAGACGCGAGACGGACGAAGGACGCGGACAGAACACGAGGAGACGCTACGGACGCGAGACGCTAACAGGTGAGGAAGAGCAACAGCGCACAGGAGACGCACGACAATCGAACAACGCGCACATAGCCAGGGGAAGTTTTCTTGGAAAAAGTGGAGGGGGTAAGAAGCGACAACCAATCAGAAGCAAGGACCGAAGCCAGCAGTCCGGCAACGCGGTTCGCATTCGGGAGACCCGAACGCAACGGATAGCGGATCTGACAGATGGCAGAATCCGAGGCGATAGTGAAAATAACCCGCACTAGTGCGAAGAACACTATCAGAAGGAGAGGAGTAAGGAAGTCAAAGAAATATTTCCAAAAGAAATCGGAAATTCAAAATCAAACACGTCAAGACGACGCAGAGCAACCACAGGACAAGAGCAACGACGATCAACGGAGGCAGAAAGAGACAACGCTGGATCAGACACGCAAAACACCCTTTGTTTACAAGCTAAGTATCCCTTAACCTCAAGAGGTTAGAAGTGTTCAGCAAGTTAAAATTTTAAGGTGTCACGTAGATAGGATTAGCTAGAGGGTAGGAGACACCTAGGGCTAGCAAAGCAAGCTCTAAGGCAGTTGTAGAAAAGTGCAACATTTACTGTTCCAGAATTCATTGTGTGTTTCAGGTATCCTGTTACACCCTTACAGCAACTTCAAGATCTCAAGACCTAATCATATTCAAACTGGTACGGAACCCCGTGGTTGACACCCTTGAAGGACTTGACTACTATTAAGCAGGATTAATAGTGGGCCGGACTAGGGGTCATACTAATGCATTGCTACATGCTAGGGGGAAAGTCAATTCATTTTTGTTTGCACACTGAGTCAGGCCAGTAGGGTTGAATAACCCGTAGGTTTGCACAAGGTGGAAGTCAACAGGTTTAGTTAAGGATTTAGATTTTGCAAAATCATTTATTCAATTGTATAACGTTAACGTTAGCTCAGTGAATCTTGAATTGTAAAACCAAAACTTTGTGACGTAGACAAAGGCGAATTTCAGGATGTGATAAAAATTTAAATTTCTTGAGAGAGAGGGTCCTAAAAAAGAGGGAATAATGTAGTATTATCAGCATTATAACCTAACCAGGTCACACGTAAACAAGCAGACGATGCCCTGAGTCGCAGCCACTGTTGGCAGCGACACCCTCTGATACACATGGCCAAGGCCCAAACCAAACTTTTGTTTTACGATCGCCTTTGTTCTTCCTCTTGTTTTGCTAAACACCCAATAAAAGGGGCGCGAGCTCCGAGCTCGTCGCCATTCCCCACTCATGCGACCTGGTGTCTACATGCAGCTTGGCTCTCCCTTTCCCCAATACTACAATATTCGTTTTTGTTGAATGGCTGTAGGTGATGAGACTGCATCAGTGTGTTCTTTCTTCACACCATCTGAAATGGGAGTTCTCACCCCATACTTCCTCAAAGAAATCGGACCAAATGCAAAATGTAACTTCTGGTCAGAGGGCAAATCTTGGAATGAAAACGAAACAACCCCTCAGAAGCCTAAAGTTCAAACGTATGGATTGGTGTCCTACACACCATCTTCCACATGCACAAGTAAGAAATTCCACACTAATCGGAAAGATTATAACGTAATACAAATGAAGATAGGTTCATAGCATCACCGAACTGTTTAAGCTATAGTCTTAACTCTATTTTGCCTCTTTCAGGTGTGTCTCGAGCATCGATTTGCATTGATAGGGAGGATATTGTTAACAAAGAAAACAATCACCATAATACACCTCCACTTCAAAAAAGCAAGTTAAAAAGATGTAAGTTCTTTTCCTTTCCTGTATGGTTTCATTCTATTACGGTACTTTTTATTCAATGTTTTTATTTCCTGGACGCAATACTGAGGGGAAACGTGAAATTATCCTTGCTGCTAAGGTTATTTTGAAAGAAGAGGTGCAATACTACAGAATAGAGTACACTGGGGACCAAATAATGCAATATTGATTGGCTGAGGTTCTAAAGTTATAAATTTTATTCACTTTGTAGATTTAAAATTCTTAATACTGTTTAAAAAATTCATTATTTTGTCTACTATTGAATCTATCCTTTAGTTTTACATCTCCTCTTCCTAAGTAATTTTTGCCTAAAGAGTAATACCCTGTTGTTCCTCAGAACTGTGTCCAGAAAAAAAAAACAATAGAAGGAGCACCCGTGTTCAGAGAAGAAAAATGGAGTAATAATTAAAGAAAGTACAAATGCAGAAATTAAAGACACAGAGAAGAAAAATGGAGGTAAAGTAGCATGTCCCTTTTTAAATGATGGCCTGTTTAATGTTTATCTAGTAGCTTCAAATAACACATTAATATGAAAATAATACCATAAATTTCTGGACATGGAGAAACCCTGCTTATACAGTTGCTCTTGAGGAACTTTCAGTCACAACTTTGCATTAATTTGTAATCACATGCAAAGCCCAATATGTATTAGTTGGCATGGCATCAGGATTTGCCTGAAAACGGACAGATCAGATTAATTTTGAGACAACAAGGAGGATCACATGTTTTGCAACATTATTTTTGTTTGTTTCAGTTAAAGATACAAAGTCCCAGGAAAATTCAAAACTAAGTTCCTATCAGCTACAAAGGAAGAAAAACATTGAGGAAAATGAGAGATTTCTTGCATCTTGTGGAGGTGGGAATAAGTGCCAGTAATGATAAAAGTACCTTTCATAGACGTGATTTGATTAATTGACTACGCAATTTTTCTACAGTTTCATTTTTACCTCCAACTTCTCCTAAGGAAACTATTACTGAGAAAGTGTCTACGAGAGAGCCAGAAAAAAGAGAAGTGCCAAAAAGAACAAGCAGGGATGTAGCCGGGAAACTTATTCAGGATCAAAATTCAGCATCAAAACTACCAAAAAGAAAGAACTTGGAGAGTGAATATTTTGATGAGGACTCACATTCATCAGAATGTGTATCAGGTATGTCTCAGTTCTAACAAACAAAAAAATTGCACGAAAGCAAACATGAAAGCTTTTGGACTTGCTAACAAAATTTTGTCCTTTTTAGATTCAAGTGATGTGTACTATACAGAAGATGAAGACGGAGATGATGATGAAGACAGAGATGATGATGATGAAGACAGAGATGATGATGATGAAGATGAAGACAGAGGAGATGATGATGATGATGAAGACAGAAGGGATGATGATGATGATGAAGAAGAAGAAGAAGAGGCAGACTTGACATCTGATTCAAACCTTAATAAGAATGGCAAGACAGGTAAATACATGTCATGGACTGCGAATTTTTAGCTTTTATATTACAAAGTTTTCAACCACTGTTTTTACTCACTTTTCAGTCCCATCTAAAATACACACACATACAATGAGTGAAGAGGAGGAAGATGATAATTTTGATTCTTTAATTACACCAGAACGTACTCATGAAAATGATGGAGATTCTGAGGGCACGGTGATTTCAGGTACAAGCATGCATTTATAATATTCCATTACATTGCTAATAGTACAAGCTCAAACTAGATGATTCATTTAACGGGGATGGACTTTTAAATTTAGTCACTATGAAAATGTAATTTTTGTTAAGAATATAATGATAAATAACTGATATACCACATTTTTATACCTTGATATTGGTCAGCATTCTCAGAGTCCTTAAGAATCCATGCAGTAAAGCATATACAGTACTGTAGTTGTATTACCAAGCTGGAGCTGCAGTTCCAATCCTTAACTGGTGTGACCAAGGCTCAGTGGCGTTGTTGATGAGATCTGACAAAAGAGAAAAACAGAATAATTTAGTTTAAAATGTAGTAAAGGCTCAAACTAGATGATTCATTTAACGGGGATGGACTTTTAAATTTAGTCACTATGAAAATGTAATTTTTGTTAAGAATATAATGATAAAAAATACGATTTCACGAAATCCTGGTAGGCACGAAGTAGATTTATGTTTTGATTGTAGAAGGTAATTAGGTGGATTGATGATTTGTTTCTTGAAGAATAAGTAAATTAAAAAAAATAAACATTTTTTTTTTTTAAATTCAGAAAAACTTTGATTGATTAGGTTTTTTTAAAATTTTAAGTTGTATCATGTATTGTCATTATAAACTTATGACCAATAATTATATTTTGGGCAAGATATCAACGAATGATAATTTTCGTACGAATAAGATATTGTATGATATGAATTCCCATTACTAGAAGAAAGCGAAAGCAGTTGGAAGTGATTTTCTGCAAGGGGTATTGACAGATATCCGTGCACTGTGCGATAGGACCGCCATCTCTCGGTAGTGTCGCGTACCAACACAACTTTTGGGTCCGAAGGAGTTGGAGTGGAGTTAGAGTTCGAGCAGTTATTTGCAGAGAGCACAGTAGGCTTGGTCCAACTTAATCAAACAAGTGTTTTTTACATGGTGTAGATTTAAGATTCTGTGTTGGAAAGAGTTTTCACGATGTGGAGGTTAATAATTATATGTGAGAACGTATGTTTGAAAGAATTTTATAGGACAAATTGTAGATTGTGGACTCATTTGTTTGTCTTAGATTTTGTGCCAGTAAACATTGCCGTTGTATTCTCTATGTAGTCATAAAGGTAAGAATCTTTTAGCTTGTGTTATAGTTGACGAAATAATTGAAAGTAGTGCGAAGATAGTTTCAAGTCTTTTATATTAAAATGCTGCATTTCTGTTTGTTGGCAGGTTGAGACAAACGTTTTGTCCTTTGATTTGGTCGAGCTAACTGAAGGTTATGTTTGCAAAGAATCTTGGAAGTAACGATGGAGAGGCCAAATATTTCTATGCGAAGGTATTATGTTACATGTTTCTCTTTGTTTGTGTAATTATGTGTGCTTTTTGTTTCAGCTTGATTTCCCTTTACTACGTAAATTTTAATTTTGTCTCCATTGATAATGACACAAATTATTGTGCTAGGCAATGCCAGGTGCTTTCCAAGCATTCTTTCGAAGTGGATTAGGTTTCAGGATATGTTTGTTGGTGATAAAATGGTGGTAAATGAAGTTGTTCTGAAATGGAAGTGCGAAAGGAGACAATGCAGAGTTTCTAAAGAATTGAGGAACACGATGTAAGCTTTGTTAAAATGTTGAAAGACAGTGAAATTAATTTTTAATTTCTTTTTATTTATTTATAGTATCACTCCATTTGGAAAGTGGTTTTGGAAAACCCTGATTATTTTTATGGGTAAAAACACATAGCCAGTGATACATGATGCTTTTAGTTTTCAGTTGTTTGAACGAATCAAGTTAAAGTAGAAATCTTGTTGCTTGCAGTCTTTGATTGAGGTATGCTACTATTTGGGAAGAAAGTATTACTTTCAACCGGTTCACTAAGAATTGTGATCACAATTAAGTGTTGTGAACTTTACCCTACCTAGGTTTTTGTTGCTGTGCTGTGAGCATTCCTTTTTTGTTTGGCTGACTGCTGATTGGTTGTGGCGGTTCCTGTTCTGCATTGTTTTGTCTTGTTGTCTTGCATAATCATATTGTAAGTATTAGTTGTACAAAAAAAGAAATTTTATAGTTTTGCATCTAATTAATTATGTTTTTTTTTTTTTTTTTTAAATAGTTGGGCTGTTGTCATATGTGGGTTTGCACAGTACTTTGCTCCAACCCTTAATTCTGCTGATAGTGAAGATCATTATGACTTCAAGGAGCTCCTGCTTTTTTGTTGGCTAAACGGTATCAAGGCAACACCAACCTGGTGGTTGATTTGTGGTTCACACCACAAAGAAATGAATATATTTGCTGTGGAATGTTACTGGTATGCTGATAAAGTGGTGAATGAATTTTAGAGTAGATTGCTGCAGCTAGTGTGTAGGACTGACTTCAGGTAAATAACAATTTTAGTTTGAAACACAATCTGAGATGTGTTTGTTATGGGTTATGTTTGATAGCTTGTTATTGTTGGATATAAGTCAACTTATGTTCAAAAGGTATGGCTGGTTATTGTCGGACATAAACCAACTTATGTTCCAAGGGTCGGACATTACTCAAGAACAGCTGAGTTGAAGCTATTTTTGTAGTTGTTTCTAAATAGCTTTTTAAATCCCTCTCTGCATTTTATGGGCTTGAGACCATCATGGTTTTTTGAAAACCAAGGCTGCATTAAGATTTTTTGTCCTGAAATAGAAAGTGGTGTTAGTGTGTGACTTATTGATATTTATTAGTGTTTTTGTGTAATGTGTTATTGTGTTTTAAAATTTTTAGTATTAAAGGAAGAAAAAGATAGGTTTGTGATCACTTATTGGAGACTCATAAAAGTATGCTTTAGTATCAGGTTGGTTTGTGTAAAATAAATCTATAAGAGTAAAATAGTCTGTTGAGAAATCACCGTTTAATTTATAAGTTAGATTGTGATCAGACATGCATGAATTTATTTTTTCAGGACACATATTAAAATCTCCAATTAAAAATATTTTCATGCTGCGACTAAAAGATTGAAGCAAGTCCGATAGTTTTTCTTGAAATTTAGTAATTGGATAGTTAGGAGATTTGTGAAGGAAGGTGATGTAACTGTCTTTGTATTGTAGAACAGTTACATCCAAAAATGATTGTAAGGAATTGCCTTTCATTATATTGTCAGCATGTGAAAAGTATATTGTGACTAATTTTTCTATTTCTTTTTTGACATAGACTGCGGTGCCATATGGATGTCGTTTTGAGTTAAAGCAGTCATTTCTGTGAATGCAAACATGGCTAGGAATGTCACGAGTTTCATTTTTTTTGAATCGGGTTTCAACAAACATTAAGATGTCCCCGCTTGTATACATTTGATGTGATTTAATGTAAGGTAAGTACATGTTTAAAGATCTAGTGTTGTGGAACACAGCATATGGTTTCTGGAATTCCTGAGGAAATTTTAATTGAAATAATAAGCGGTGTTCTTTCCTCATTTTTTCCATTACAGGTATTGACATGTCAAACTTTGTGGGTGGAGTTGGTTTTTTATATTTTCCACGGATCATAAGTCCTTCTAGGTTTTCAGCTCTACTATAAGTGGTGTAAGCATGCCTTCTGTTCATGCCTTCTGGAAAAACCAAAATCCTTTTATATGTTGAACTTTGAGATTTGTACGAAGTGATGGCTTGTGCAGGTACTAAAGGAAATTGTTTTCGTGAAATAGTTTTAGTTGAACCTCGACTAATTGCCATGGTTTTAATTACTCTTTCCAGTAAAGTCCATGATGTGTCAGCATCATCTTTTAAAGATGTTACATAATTTTCTTTTCTATTGTTGATTCTGATATTTTTATGTGGAAAATGAAGATACAGTCTAAGTGGAAGTATATCATTTTTGGTTGTTTTGCCCATTCACTGTAAATTGGTTGGCGTCTTTAGACGCCAAAATTTTGGCGTCCTCTGAGAACGCCAAATTTTGGCGTTGAAAGACGCCAAGATTTGGCGTTCTTCTTCTCAGAACGCCAAATATTGGCGTCTTTGAACGCCAAGATTTGGCGTTCTCAGAGGACGCCAATATTTTGGCGTCTAAAGACGCCAACCAGTTTACAGTGTTATAATTTTTTTGAGAATGCCACAAGCTCCATTTGTAAGGCCATCAGAAACGTCTATGTTGCAGGTAACCATGTATGTTGCTCCTATTTTAGCCATAAATTTAAAAGGAAGTCCTTGTGTTTTTTGATAAGTTTTGGTTTGAAAATATTTTAATTCATTTTTTGTTACAGGTTTACTGCATGAAGTTGAAACAATATCTATCGCTGGTGAATCACATCCTTCACTGAAGTCTTTTGAGAGGCATGTCGCATTATAGTTGTCAACTGTAATATTTTTAAGAGCAATGGCTGTGGCATCTGGAATTGTAATATCTTCAGGTATATTTAAGGTGGATAATTGACGACTTTCCAACATGGCATCATCTTCGTCTGTTGTTTTTCCATTAGCAAACCGTAGTAGAACTTCTGCAAATTTTAAGTCATTGTTTTGTCTCATAAATTGTGTTAGTTCATAGAGTTCAAATAGACTCCACAGTTTAGACATGTAAAATGTTTCATTTGAACCATGTTCAGAATGAATTACAGTGATTTCATTACTAGCATTGGATAAAATTGACATTGTGTCTTTTGATGGCTGATATACTGGTGTGGAGTAGATCGGAGGAAGTTGGTTAAAGTCTCCTAAACAAATAAGAGAAATAGAACCGAATGGTAAATTGTTTTCAAATATTTGCTGCAATCTCAAATTAATAACTTCCATCATGTCGTAGGAAACCATAGAGATTTCATCAATGACAAGTATCTTAAGTTTTTTTTAATTTGTACATTAGAGTGTTTCTTTTATTGGCTGACATTTTAGTCTTCAGTTCTTTTTTTAAATCAAAGTCAAGTCCAAAAATACTGTGAATTGTTTGTCCCTGAATATTAAATGCAGCCTTGCCAGTAGGTGCACTTAAAATAATGTGAACATCTGCAGGGTCATTCCCAATTTGATGTGACCAGAATCTAGTTGCTGTGTGTGTTATAGCATTCAATAGTGTACTTTTTCCAACACCTCCTGGTCCAGAAATGAAATGAAAAAATTGTTCTTTTGTGTTTGATTTTATTAAATGTAGAAAATTGTCATGATATTTAGTTTGTTTTTCATTCAAAGATGATAAGAGATCAATGTATTCCTGATTAGAAATAGCTTTTGGCACAGTGAACGTTCCAAATTTTGGTGTATCATCATCTGTTTTCATTGTTGGTATTTCTAGTGCTATATCTGAATCAACTGTGCCCAACTCAAATATTTTAAAATCATCTGACAAACATATGTCTTGCGCTTCATCATCAGAGTTGTATTCTTCATTATGTGTATTTATTTCTTCCATCATTTTATCCAAATCAATAGACATGTTAAAGTTGTACTTTTCTCTGTTAATGTTTATGGTAGTCACATTTTTTTTCATAAATCTCTTTAGCATTGTCAATTATGTTTTGTTCATTGTGCCAAGGGTGATATAACATGACTTGTTCTCTGAAATAGTTGAATTCATCATCTATTAGATTGTAGTTCCTGAATCTTATGGTTTTAGGTTTCAACCAGTGGTGTTTTCCGGGCCATACGGGGCCATACGCCGTATGGCCTATAATTGAAATCAGAGGGACCGTATGGCCTATAAAAATTTTCAGGCCATACGGTCCCATCCGCGGCCATACGCCCAAAAAATCCCCAAATCCTCCAGCGCGGGCCCAGCACAGTCCCCGTTTTTAATATTAATGGACCCGAACTCTGGAATTTCGATGTAGAGCCTTATGCTAAATTGTGGTTAAATTCGCATTGCTCAGCTAATGCAACACAAACCAAAAAACGAGAGGTCAAGAAAGACACACTTACTTTGTTCCAAAAGTGGCTTTAAAAAATAAACTGTACACATGTCTCTCTTTGTTTTATTCCACAACAGCTACGTAGCGCCTGGAGAGTAGGCAACCCTCGACACCGTATGGCCTATAATTTATTTGGGAAAACACCACTGGTTTCAACCTCAATTTAATGTAACCTGCTTTGTTTTTCAGAGGGATCCAATTGAAATTGTTTTGGTAAGGTTCATTATCTTCATCATGAGAAAGACAATGAGGTATTCCTGCGGTTAGAAGAAAAAGAAGAAGTTCCAAGATGGCCGCCGCGGACCACAACAAACCTTCAACTGTTTTCCGGGAAGCGGCTGCTAGCAGACGTTCGCGCCAGGGAGCGTAACTTTCGTTATATTTCGTCTATTTGGGTCGTGTTTAGTATCGTTGGAATCGGGAAGAGGCGTAGAACACGATTAAAGGTGAATCGGAGCTGCAAGAGAAATATTGAGGTGTGCTTTGTACGAAAATAGTCATTCCTGAAGCGATTGCGTGCGGAAAAGCGAGTGAAGAGCCGGTCTCTTCCAGCTTTCGGACCAAATAATATTAGGTGTATTCCATTTCAAAGTAAATGGCGTGTTTTTTCATTTACAGCATCAAAAAGTGGTGTTTTTTTTTAATTAAATGGAAAAGCAGACTGAGAAGAAATGGATCCATTTTTCTACAGTCCAGTAGGTTATTTTGCTTGTTTGTTTATGTTAATGATTCTGAGTGGATGAAAGTGACAAGTGTTTGTCAGTATTTATTTGTGTAAAATAGTGTTTGTTTTTGTCTTTAGCTTGGTAAAGGGCATCTGAACAAGCCTCCCGGAATAATGAATATTGGAAACATCTGCTATGTTTCTTCTGTTTTGCAATGTATGCTGTCTGTTGATATTTTGAGAGATAGTCTATGCCAAGCTGTTTGGTCCACTGACAGCAACTTGCCATTATTAAACGCATTGGAGTCCTTTTTTGTTGGCATTGTGGTGTGCTGCAAAGAAAGCTGTTACCCTTGTGATATAATTGTGGTAAGTTAACGTAATATTGTATTTCAAGGTAAAAATTACGCCATGAAAACTGATTTCTTTATTTGTCACTTATAGGATATTCTGAAAGAAAAGTGGGCTCAATATCGCCCTTATGAGCAGGAGGACTGCTGTCTTTTCCTCGAGTACATTCTCAATGCTGTTCATGAGGAAACATTGGTATGCAAGTTTGCCAATAAGGTAGTACCATTTAAGTTTTTGAGTTGTTTGTTGTCTGAAGTATATGCCTTTGTCTTAGGTTCCCACTGTGGTTAACTCATACATATTGGACAGTACTTTGAAAATGACTGTAAAACAGGCTTGGGCACAAAGGGAAAGGTCGCCTATATCAACCTTATTTGGATGTCTATCAGTTCGTCACAGTGTTTGCCAAAACTCTGCTTGTATTGGTTCATTTTTCCATTGTGATCCAGTTACTTTTTATTTTACTTTAAACTTGCCATCAGCCAGGCAATGCACTCTGGAGGTGAAGATAAATTTATGCTTGTGTGTCTATTATTTTGTTGTATTCTTATTAACACACCATACATTATTTCAGGATTGTCTTAAATTGTGGAGTTCAGAAGAAATCCTACCAGATTCCATATGTCCACTGTGCACCTCAAGTGGGCGAAAGTTCCAATTTAAAATGGCTCGGCTTCCACCTGTCTTAATATTTCAATTAGCTACACTGTAATTTGGGGGTGTTCCAAATGTATACGCCTTAAGGCGTATGCTACAGGATTCAGAGCGACATTTGGCGCATACTTTTGAAACATCTTTTGACGTATAGATTCAAAACACCTTGGCCCATACCATTCCCACACAACAGCACAGGTCTTTTGATAATACTCTGATAGAGTATGGATCATTTCTCTTCAAGCCATCCCAGACGACACAAAAGGCGCTCTCTGTTGAGGCACCTCAGACTGCGTGATGGTCTGGGTCTGATTAGGATGCCCACGGCATGGACCAGTGGCCAGAGGTATACACAGATGCTCATAATATGTACACTTTGAAAGGTGCTCACATCCTGTACACCCTGAAGGGTGATCACATATTGCGTGCCCAGAGCTGGGACTGGATGGCATGGGTGGAGTAAAAGGTGCGCTCCAACGGTGCACCCTGAGCTGCATACGCCACAGTGCAGAGGTGTACACAGGGCACAGGGCAGGCACCTGGTGTTAATAATATGAACACCATGAAAGTCGCCCACATTCTGTACACACTGTAGGGTGATCACATAATGCATGCCCAGGGCTGGGGCTGGATGGGTGGAGTTAAAGGTGCGCTCCAACCAGGCACCCTGAGCCTCGCCCTGAGCTTCAGTGCATGCATTGCACAGACCCCAAGGTGACAGTCACCAACTAATAACTTACTTGTGAAAATAACAGCAGTTAAGGGGGTTCAAGTGCAACCGGCCTACAGGAACGGACTGTCCTAACCCTGTCGTTGGAGGCATGTTGCGGCAGACAAGGGCGACAAGGGCACGAATGACAACAAACACTCAACTATACTCCGAAATCCTGGAATTGCGATCAATGTTGGCTCATTTTGCATAAGCAAGAACGGTTGCCACCGGTGCGTTCCACTTCAAATTAAAGTAGTTTAAAGTCCAAAAATAAAAGTTCCGTAAAACGAGCGCCATGTTTGCTCCCCTTCCCTTCCATCCACCCTCCTCCTCCTCTCTCCCTCCCCCGTGGTCACCACGGTCACCTTGCCATCAAAACAAATGGGAGATGAGAAATCTGAGATGAGAAACTAGAACATAATATTAACAAAAATGGTTTGGTTTTGTCGCAACGACGACCCACGGTTTCATTGTCGCCTACTGCGAGTTTTTATAATTTGAAGGTACGTTTGTGGTTTTCTGGAAAACTGCTGAAGTAGTAATCTGTGTGCACAGTATTTCTGGACTGATTCTTTCTGTATTTTTATCAGCCATTGAAACCTCTTAAAATGAGATGTGGAATCAGGAGAGGTCTCCTGGTGGAATGGGTGAGGTTAACTGCCCGTGATTTTAAATGGACTTTTTGAGGTATCTGACGTTTCCGGTCATCGTTTTCAATGAGGAGGTAAGTTTTGGGATGTTGAACGTCATTGAGACGGTCTGTGTTTTGTAGTGTCAATGTATAATTTACTTTGTTTACCTATCTGTTTGCAGATGTTTATCCAGACAATCACCTGTGGAGACAGAGCACTTTTGTGACTTGAGTCTTTTGATTGAATTTTTTTCACCTCCTTGGTGGCTATTTCTTACTTGCCGTATCTCGACTCCTTTTGATGTCAGTGGTATTTTCAAACTGAAATGTGTCATTGGCTATTGGCTCCATCATGTGCCTTCTGGGATATTGGGTAAGCTCTCTTTTTTTATTTATTTTCCTATTTTCTTTGTTGGATTAAGTCTTGACCAATGTTGCATATTTTTATTCTCTTTAGTCATATTTTATTTGGTGAAACCCTCTGTGTAGAATGTTTGAGGTGTACATGCTTACATGAGAAATAAGTTTTAATTTTGCACCCAGTATTAAAACTGTTTACAGGATATCACAAGGAATCAAGAGGGTTACCAAAGCACTGTTAGGTTAATGCAACTAGCCAGCAAATGCAATAGACAGGAATTGTAGTACAGCTCCCTATTCAATTATCGAGAACCAAAGTGGAAGACAAGTTTGATCCTCGTCAGTTTCCCATGCTTGTCTATTTTGTTTCCTTTGACTAAGTAGGCTAAGTAGTTTCTGAAAAACAACAAAAGTTGTTGCTTTGGGAAAAATATTGTTCCTAATGCATTGTTATTATGTCTAGGAGATAAATTATATTAATTAAACATATTATACCTCTATAAGTGAAAAGTATCATTTTAGGTTTTTTTTTTTTTTGTATCCCGCTTGTCTGCCACAATTTGTGTCCAATGAGTCTTGGCAAGACTCTATCAGAATTTTCTCAAACTCAGTTTCAAGGTAGAAACTGACGCTCTGAATTCAAATCCGCAATCCTCATGCCAGTAAAATTCACCTGTTGATTCTAGTCATGCACAGTATTTCATGAAATAAAAATTGAAAGAGCACACTAGGATAAAAATGTCAATGCAGTGTTGGAATGTTCATTGCACAACGAGCCTACAGTTAAAAAATCAAGTTTGTTCTGACGATTCTTTACTGAAAATATACTACTGAAACTTACGCCGAAACCAAATTGATTCTTAGTGATACTACGACTGAAATCAAACTTAAACTTTTCTTCAACCTTAGTGAAAACCAAACTTCCCACTACTTCGTGACTCTCAGGATTTCACTTGATTTCACTTTTTCTAATTGATTATTGCTATTTCTTTTGCAGTATACGTGTTTGAAGTACTTCCATTCGATCATATGGATTCTTGATGAGAGTTTCTGAACCAGCTAGGGTTCCAAAAGCCGGAAAAAAAACATGAAAAATATGGAAAAAAACCGTTTTTTTCGGTTTTTTATTTTTGCAAATTTTCCGAAAAATATGCTTTTTTCGCTTTTTTTGTATGAATTGTTGTTTTTTTTATGCTATTTGAGCTTTTAGGCACTCGTATTAATAGATAACGTCATAGGTATTAGTTTGGAAATATTTAAAGGAATCTCCCTGTTTTAGAGCCACTGGGCCCTCCGTGCTTCGCGTTAACCGTCTAACTCACGTTTTTGAGGGCAAGATAATATTTTTCCGTTTTTTTCGGAAAAAAACAGTTTTTTTCCATGGTTTTTTTCCAAAAAAATATTTTTCCCGCTTTTTTAGAACCCTAGAACCAGCCCGACCACGGACTACATCTCAAGATTTATCTCGGTGCAACAACAAACTGTAGCAGATGCAGGTGACACTGGTAAGTAAAACCTTTTGTGTGTGTCTAGTTAATGCCTTCTGAGCTCATGAATAATTATATCCTATTTCAAGTGAAAAGGTTTTGATTAATATTTGTAAAGTGCGTGTTTTCCCCCCTCCTCTTTTACAGTTCATTGCCTGCGCTGAATGGAGACCTCCAAACTTGAATTATGTCTGCCCTTGGGCCCGGCCTGGCTGACAAAAGCAGGGGGCTGGGGCTGCAACCATGCTGCAACGGTTGGCCCTCTGCACCCAAAGAAGTCTGAGAGCGATCTCTGAACTGAACTGACGTCTCCCAAAGTGCTGAAAACGGCGCCCATCCCACGAGGCTGCTCATCACAACGAGGAAGTCGGCAGTGAAGTCCTCTACATTCTGCAAAAGAGATGAGTCATTTTCACACAAAGAAAGCTGGACACATTGAGATTAAAATAGCAACAAGACTTTTCATACATATTGTTGCTCTTGCTTTCTCCTTGCTTTTTTGAGAGGTGGTTCAGTTGATCCTTCCTCGTTTTCCTCATCCTGGCAAAAATCGTCTGACTGTAATATTAGAGGGTTGTCTATTATTTAAAAGCGGAGCATTCCATTTTCATTTTTTAATGTACCAGGTGGCTGACGGACGCCGTGCACTTTTTGTACTATGCAACCCGCCTCACAACGAGGAAGCGTAGGCCTGCACGCACGGCGCCACGTTCCCTCGCTAACCACCTCGCGCCCCGAATACCCCCCGCCCCCTGCTCCAGCGCGCCCCGGCGCGCCCGGCGCGGCGCAGCTTCACTCCATGAGGAGGGTGATGAGGTGCAGTGCGCCACTGCCATCGGCCTCGGTGTCCACTCCTTTCTTGTCATCTTGCCTGTCATCGCCTCGCGCCCCGAATACCCCCCGCGCCCTGCAGGCGGATTCAGGGTATCGTTCTGTAATGTCCTCTCTCTCGCTCCTTATGAGCCTGCCCCGTGAGTGCGACAAGGACAGAGAGACGAAGCGGCCGTGCGGAATCGCCCTGCTACTCCTGCGCGCCCCGGCGCGCCCGGCGCGCCCGGCGCGGCGCAGCTTCACTCCATAAGAAGGGTGATGAGGTGCAGTACGCCACTGCCATCGGCCTCGGTGTCCACTCCTTTCTTGTCATCTTGCCTGTCATCACCTCGCGCCCCGAATACCCCCCGCGCCCTGCAGGCGGATTCAGGGTATCGTTCTGTAATGTCCTCTCTCTCGCTCCTTATGAGCCTGCCCCGTGAGTGCGACAAGGACAGAGAGACGAAGCGGCCGTGCGGAATCGCCCTGCTACTCCTGCGCGCCCCGGCGCGCCCGGCGCGGCGCAGCTTCACTCCATGAGGAGGGTGATGAGGTGCAGTGCGCCACTGCCATCGGCCTCGGTGTCCACTCCCTTCTCGTCATCTTGCCTGTCATCACCTCGCGCCACGCGTCACCCGCCACCGCCCCCTCGCCTACCGCCATCGCAGTCATGAGCGTCATGAAGTGCAGAACGCCGGAGCATACCACCAGTATTCACCTCGGCGTCCACTCCTTTCTTCTCGTTCCTGACATCACCTCATGGCCCACGCCTTCAGCCCCCTCCCCCCCGCCACCCCCATGGCGGTCATGAGCGTCATGAGATGTTGCACCCCGGAGCCTGCCAGCATGCCACCAGCATCTACCTCGGCGTCCAGTCCTTTCGTGTCATCGTCCCTGTCATCACCTCGCGCCACACAGCACCCCCTCCCCCCTCCCCTTCCCCCATCTTTGTCGTGAGCGTCATGAGGTGCAGCACGCCGGAGCAAGGAAATACAACCTTTATTCCATTTTTCTACCTTCCCTCATTTTTTTAATGTATTTTTTCTTATTTTATTCAGACTTGTGAATCTTTTGGTTGATGAAAAGAGGTGCCTGTTACTCTGCATCTATGGCAAATACTTTGAACGTACAGTGGAGGCAGTGGACCTAGTGGGTGATTCTTTTCAGGTAGGTAGTATGTTGTGTTCAGACTTAAGCTCAATAGTACAAATGGCTTTAAATTCTCTAATCTGGTTTTGTGTGTTGTTTTATAGGTACACTTTGTACTGGGAGCAACAATGAATTGTCTAGAAGATAATATTCAGAAGCCATTTTGCAAACAGAAGGCCTGAGTGTCATTTCTACTCTTGATTCCACATCTCATTTTAAGAGGTTTCAATGGCTGATAAAAATACAGAAAGAATCAGTCCAGAAATACTGTGCACACAGATTACTACTTCAGCAGTTTTCCAGAAAACCACAAACGTACCTTCAAATTATAAAAACTCGCAGTAGGCGACAATGAAACCGTGGGTCGTCGTTGCGACAAAACCAAACCATTTTTGTTAATATTATGTTCTAGTTTCTCATCTCAGATTTCTCATCTCCCATTTGTTTTGATGGCAAGGTGACCATGGTGACCACGGGGGAGGGAGAGAGGAGGAGGAGGGTGGATGGAAGGGAAGGGGAGCAAACATGGCGCTCGTTTTACGGAACTTTTATTTTTGGACTTTAAACTACTTTAATTTGAAGTGGAACGCACCGGTGGCAACCGTTCTTGCTTATGCAAAATGAGCCAACATTGATCGCAATTCCAGGATTTCGGAGTATAGTTGAGTGTTTGTTGTCATTCGTGCCCTTGTCGCCCTTGTCTGCCGCAACATGCCTCCAACGACAGGGTTAGGACAGTCCGTTCCTGTAGGCCGGTTGCACTTGAACCCCCTTAACTGCTGTTATTTTCACAAGTAAGTTATTAGTTGGTGACTGTCACCTTGGGGTCTGTGCAATGCATGCACTGAAGCTCAGGGCGAGGCTCAGGGTGCCTGGTTGGAGCGCACCTTTAACTCCACCCATCCAGCCCCAGCCCTGGGCATGCATTATGTGATCACCCTACAGTGTGTACAGAATGTGGGCGACTTTCATGGTGTTCATATTATTAACACCAGGTGCCTGCCCTGTGCCCTGTGTACACCTCTGCACTGTGGCGTATGCAGCTCAGGGTGCACCGTTGGAGCGCACCTTTTACTCCACCCATGCCATCCAGTCCCAGCTCTGGGCACGCAATATGTGATCACCCTTCAGGGTGTACAGGATGTGAGCACCTTTCAAAGTGTACATATTATGAGCATCTGTGTATACCTCTGGCCACTGGTCCATGCCGTGGGCATCCTAATCAGACCCAGACCATCACGCAGTCTGAGGTGCCTCAACAGAGAGCGCCTTTTGTGTCGTCTGGGATGGCTTGAAGAGAAATGATCCATACTCTATCAGAGTATTATCAAAAGACCTGTGCTGTTGTGTGGGAATGGTATGGGCCAAGGTGTTTTGAATCTATACGTCAAAAGATGTTTCAAAAGTATGCGCCAAATGTCGCTCTGAATCCTGTAGCATACGCCTTAAGGCGTATACATTTGGAACACCCCCAAATTACAGTGTAGGTAAGAAGCACTAGACTTAATTATAACTTTACATGCACTTTTCAAGTGTTTCATTCATGGGCCTGTTGTATTAGGTTCACCTTTGGAGACAAGGAAGGAGGTGTGAATAACTGTCTAGTAGAATACAGTCACAACCTGGACATGAAAGACTTTGTTGTACCAGACTTACAGAGCAAAACAGAGTATAAATTGATAGCTGTAACATGTCACAGTGGAGGCTTAACTTCTGGTCACTATACCTCCTTTTGCTGTAGAGACGACAGGTAAACTTAATTTGCACCTACATGTCTTTATCCCTGTTTGCTTACAACTGAAATACTCATTAAAGTTGCTTTTCTGGCAGGTGGTTTAATTTTGATGACTCTAGAGTGAGCAACACTACAGCAAGGAGAGTCATCTCAAATTCAGCATACTTGTTGTGGTACAGACTGAGAGAAGGCCAGATGGGAAATCTTCCCTTTGATGGTGATGCAAATGCACTGACTTGTATTGATAATGAAGACCAAAATAAGAGCCCATCTAGTCAAGCAGCTTCTTATGATTCTGAACACACCTTAATAATGTCAGATATTGGCCAATGTTCCGAATCAGATGATTCTAGTCTGTCTCCTGTGGTTTCTAAGATCAATGTGAAACCTGTATCTGTACCTGCTCCAACACAAGCCCCATCAAAGAAATGCATCAACCATCAAGTGCATAAAAAACTTAATGTTCTACCTGCTGCTCGGCCTTCAGCTCCACTAAACATAAAGAAATGCATTGACCATTATTGTGCTACTTCTGAGGAAATAGTAATTCCTCCACTAGGTTCAAATGGAAAAAATGTCAGTGTAAGTAACCCCTTCTCTTTCAAATATGCAGCCTCTTATTTTTTGTTTCCCTGCACTTTGTATTATTAACAAGCTATTTCATTCTGTCTCCTGCTGCAGTTTCATGTTGATACTGATGATACCTAAGAAACATGCAAACATCAAGAAATGGACTTGGACATTAGAGACCCAGTGCTAGAGAGAGATGATGTACATGGAGGAGATTTGGATGTGACAAAGCTTCACACATATTTGGTGCCAAAACTTGAGAGGTTGTTAAGAATATTTGGGCTTCCCTCTAAAGGAAACAAGCAAGAATTAATAGACAGGTAACTCTTAATTGTTACTTTCCTCTTTTTTAAAATTCTATTTTTTATATATTTATGCTTTTATTTACTTATCTATTTTTTGGGGTATAGAATTAAGACACACATTGCTAGAGGCAAGGGAGAGAAAGTGAATCCTGGGTTTGAAGAAGGGCAATGGCATCAAAAAAAAAGGAGACGTTTAATGGTAAGTATGTTGATGCCCGGTGTCAATGTCTTATTTTCTTAGTGCTCCATAAATCACTTAACTTTTCTTACATTCCATTTTTATTAACAGGATAATGCACCACAGCAAACAGACCTGCCAGTAGTTCCCATTGGTACCAAACAATGGAATCCTTTCCCTAGCGTTCACATACCGGAAGGGTTCCATTATTACAACATATTGGACTACTTTGAAAATATACCACAACTGGAATATAGTTATAAGAGAGGGGTTTTGAAAAGTGAAGCACAAACTTACATACCTCCTCTTCATGATGACACCTCAGATGATGATAGTGAAGATGATGATGATGATGAATGTCATGAGATGACATTTCAGGACTTGTGCCGAAGAGCTGTGAAGAAATGTATTAAAAAAGGAGAGCAGTTTCTGTTCAGTGGCAGGCTACTTTCTATGCTGGACACGACAAAAGATAAACACTACTTCATTAAATCGCAAGTGCAAGCCTCTATGGAGGACAAATTATATGGTGTGGTTATCATTTTAAATGTGAACGATGGCTCCATTTGCACTGCAGAGTGTTCTTGCAAGGCACAAGCTCTGAAGAGGTGTGGTCACATTGCTGCTGTCCTCCTTCGTTTGTGGCAACAAGTTTTCTCTGAAGGATATGAAGGTACGTTTTTTAAAAATCAACTTATGTTCAGGAAGTTTATTGTATACATTTTATGGCATACAAGGAGGTTTGTTCCAAGACATTCATAACTCGCTTAAAACATATCACTTGCCTCGTCTTCCCACCTTACAAAAGGGTCCTGAAAATTAGTCAGGACTGAGCACACACGTACAATATGAGACAGCACATCAAGCATGGTATTTGGAACAACATATCGCACCAATTTGAAAGCTTTAATACGTCCTATCAGGGTTTCTACGTGAATTCTTGATGTTGCTATTGCTTTTCCAATATACATTTCTCTTTCAGTAAATGCTGTCCGACCGCCTAAGAAAGGAGGTATAATAATGTCTATGTCACGCTTGTTAAGGTCAGCTTCTATATCAAAACCTCTGTCCACCATGATAGCTTCATCTGGATTTATATGATCTAAAATCCCTGATTTGAGAAATAACTTCCTGTCTGAGATATTCCCCTCGAAACCTTCACTTATGTATGACAGACCACCATACACAGAGGAGGCCACTAAGAACTTGACTGTGTTGCAACCCTTATAAGAGGAATATGTGTTGCTTTGTTGTTCCAAGTTCTTTGGCTTTTGGATTTTGATTTCGGTAGCATCTACAATACACCTTAGATTAGGAAAAGGTTTGAAACATTGAGGCTTATTTCTCTCCTGCATTTCTACTGAAACAAACATAGAAGGCTCTAAGGATTTAAATTTTAAAGACATAAATTTGATCCATGCTGTGAAAATGCAACTAATAGAAGTATCCGAAAGACCAAAAAATTTTTCCATTTCAGTTTCTGAATATCCACGTCTAAGCCTAACTAATGTCATTAACAAACAACCCTTAGGAGTATGAGTGGTGCCACATTCTCTATTTGGAGTTTGGTCTCTATAGTACTTGAGTTTAGAGCATACCTCATTGCCTCCCAAAAATTTGTACAGAACCTCAAATGATTCTTTCGACAGTCCTGTGAAGTACCTGAAGTCGAAATCACTCCACTTTTGTGAAGTAATGATCATCTCGAATGTCAGTAGCGGCAAAGCAGTTTGAACAGACTGATTGCGAAATTCTTTTGGCCCCTCTTCCTGCAGAAAACAAAGAAATATTTTAAAAAACAATCACTAATTTTATTTGTTTATTTTCATTACAGCTGTAACAACCACAGGAACCCAATGCTATTGGAAGAAGTCTGGGAATCCGAAGAATCCTGGACTTATAACAGAAAAGCAATATGAAAATAGGAAGCGTATGGAGAAAAGAATTAATTATGATCCCAGACCCACAGCCTACAATTACTGATGAAAAATTGGAAGAATTTAAAAAAGATCTGCAGCTGTCAACACCGAACTGTCTCTTCCTATACCACTTGGGTAGTGGGTTCATCAGCAATACTTTGATGGGCACAGAACAAATATTAGATGTGGAGACAGATGAAGGGATACTTAAACTTGCAGAAGAGTGTAGTAAGCTCCTCTGGAAGATGGCCAAAAAATGTGATGGACAAACTGGTCCATTTGAAGTGCCAAACACAAGGGGCCAACATAATCTGAGGTATGGCACCAAGAAAGAGCCCTCTGCATTAACCCATCAACAGCAAAAACATTTTTAGGGCTCCGAAAGGAAATGACCATCATTAAATGGATGAGAAAGAAGCTTTGGAGACTTGAAAAATTTGAGAATGAGTCCATGAGGACAGGTATAAGGTTGGAGAGTACAGCAAGGAAGAAGTGTGAGTCGCTTCTCAAGGAACATGTAAATCAGAATTACACCATCAAGGAAACTGGGTTATGGAAAAACCCTAAATTTCCACAAATGGCATGTAGCCCTGATGGTTTGATAACATTACCTGGTGAGCAAACCAAACTTTTAGAAATTAAAGTTCTTACTGTACTCAACCAAACATCTGGTGAGGAAATTTGCAATTCAGAGGAAGAAGACAATCCAGAGGGAGACAATCCACAGGAAGAAGAAAACAACCCCCAAAAAGCAAAGACAAATAAAAAAAAATTACAGCCTGTCAACCCTGAGAAATTTGAAGAGGAGATGACACCAGAGCAGAAGAGACGTTTTTATCTAAAAAGGAACAATGAGGGAGACGTTGTTTTAAAGACTTCCCATGCCTACAATTACCAGATTCAAATGTCTCTAAATATATTAGAACTGTCAGAGTGCATTCTTTGTGTCTTTTCAGAGACTGGATGCAGACTTGTTACTGTGGAGTATGACCAATCTTTCTGGGAGGAAAAACGAGAACGACTCCTCCAGAAACATAGAGAAATTCTTATTCCAGAGGCTATACTAGGGAAAACAAAGCGATGGCTTCCTCCATGTGAATTAATATATTCAAAATTTCATGAGGACCCAGAAGACCCCTACTTTGAAAATGACAGCTAAGAAGCAATTAGTAATGTTAATTTAAAAACTCAACAAATTACATATGTGATATTTTTCATGTGATATTTTTCAAGTAACTAATAACCTGTAGTAAAAAAATATGGTACATTATCCATGCAAGAATACAAAAAGCTTATTTACATACCTCACTGTCCTTTTCCTTTCCCCAAGGTTTGTTAACTATGAAATTCTGATCTTCATCTTTGTCAAGAACTTCAAAGGACCTCAGAGGTTGACCCAGCACACTCTCAAAACTACCACCCTTCCCAACAATCTTTTCAGAGCAGTCTGAACAGAAGCTGCCTTTTTTCATTGCCATATGTAACCTCTGTTAAAAGAATTACTAGTTAAGTAATAATTTGCATTAGGGAAATTTTTTTAAAAAAGGCTTTGAGTACTTACTTTACCAATAACTGCAAAAGGATTGTATGGCTTATTCTTATCAGGAACTTGCGACATGTCATCTTCTGGTCCTTCAGTCGATTTTGTTTCCATGTCAATATCTTCCACAATAACTGGTAGAACATTAAATTTTGCAAGAGAATCCACAAACTGGAAACACGAAATACAAACACTTACAGTTCAAATACTTGAAACACAATTTGCATGTATAAGCCAGTTGTAAAAGGAAACATCATTTACCGTATCAAGATTAGGGGTAGCATTAGGGATAGCAGCTTTAGATACAAGTCCAGGAGACTGAAAGTTCACAGAACTGCTTGACAACACAGATTCCTGAGGCTCATTGGGATCATCAGCATCAAAACTGTTCCCTTGCTCCGGCTACATAATAACATGAACAAGGGACATAGTGCTTCGTCTAAATAATTATATCCCTGATTTGATAGATCATATGATATAGGGCTCACATTACCTGAACTGCGTGCACTACTGGTATATCTCCATACAACTCTGTATCTCGCACATTAGGATGAAACCTCTTAGATGGGAAAGGCTTCGTTGAGTTAGCTGGAGACTATAATAGGATCTTAAACTTAGTCCAAACTTCATAAAAAACACATTGAATATTAGTTTAATCTATTTACTTACTTGAAATGGAATAGGATGTGGGTTTTCCTTTGTTGGGCCAAGTTGTCCTTCAAAATGGCAAGAGCAAACGTAGATAAACGCAGGCAACCTACGAGGAGTACCAGCCACCCTACAGTTCTTCATCCAAATCCTACATACTGCTGGGTTTGCAGGAAGCTTGTGCATTTTGCATGTATTTTTTTTAACCTTAACTTTGCCATGAGTACACAGTGGATAAGTGCACTGCCTCATTGTTACCAAGAAAAATGGATGAAGCTAACAGTGAGAACCGCGGAAACTCTTCGATCGCACCGGTTGCTGTGAAAAAAGTGTATTTTTGTTTTTGATTATGTCAAACAAAGCGTCACAATACTTTTGAAATGGTATTTATTGCTCAGTAAGCTGGAAGAGACCGGCTCTTCACTCGCTTTTCCGCACGCAATCGCTTCAGGAATGACTATTTTCGTACAAAGCACACCTCAATATTTCTCTTGCAGCTCCGATTCACCTTTAATCGTGTTCTACGCCCCTTCCCGATTCCATCGATACTAAACACGACCCAAATAGACGAAATATAACGAAAGTTACGCTCCCTGGCGCGAACGTCTGCTAGCAGCCGCTTCCCGGAAAACAGTTGAAGGTTTGTTGTGGTCCGCGGCGGCCATCTTGGAACTTCTTCTTTTTCTTCTAACCGCAGGAATACCTCATTTTCTATATCTTGTTCACCTTGAATGCTCTGGAGAGAAATTTTTTTTCTATATTGATAACATGCTGTAAAATCAGCCAAACTTGTTGATTTCATTTTTTCTGGTCTGTCAATGTAATGTTCTATAAGGCCATCGTACATAATATTATTACTGTCTTCGCTGAGTTCTTCAAGTTCTTTTTTGGACTTGAGCATTTTTGTTCTTTCATGAGGTGGTGCTGTATTGATATATTGTACAACTTCTGATTTTCGAGATAAAGGAATACTTAAAAGATGACATGCAGCTTCCTGAGCTGAAATTTCTGATTTATTTGTAAATGTATTGACATATTTTCTTAGCTTTTGTTTTAAAGGAATATTTTCCTTTTTTAGGTTCTCTGCTAGCTCTCTTAGTAGTTTTGAAATTCCTTTTTGACTTTTATTGATGTAGTTAAGAATGTATTTTACTGTAGCATATGGATCAAGAATGAACTGAATGTCCATATTTGCTTGCCAAAGAACAAGGATAGTTTTATTGTAGCTATTAATTTTGCGCTCATTTAAGTTTCTTTTGAGAAACACAGTAGGTCTATTTAAACCGGATCGGACAGCTAAGATGTATGTTTCTTCATCTAATTGAAGAAAATTTAGAAATTCATCAAAAGTACAATCTTCGTTGTTCTTAGCAATTTTTTCCATGTCTATTTTTATCTTATTCAATATGTCTTTCAGATGTTTTCTTTCATGAGTATCTAATTCATCTAAAGGGAAAAGAATTTGAGTATGTCTCATTGGTGGAATAGGGTAATTGAAGCGACATTTTTGTTTGCCTCGTTTGCATGTGAATGTATGTTTATGGTATTGCCTTTTTATTAAGTCTTTAAGGCTGTTGTCTCGCTCACATGTGATAAATTCATCTATAAATGTCTCACATGTCTTGATACTTTCTTCATCATCAGGGTTGAAAGTTGGGCAACCTTGTAACCAAAACATGGCATGTGCGTGTAAACTACCTCTTTTTTGAGCCCCATAACAGTTACAAAATGACAAACTCTAAAATTTTTGAATGGGCCTAGATGAGTATTTTGGATTACTTTCATAAGAGACTGGAATTTGTGATGGAAATACCAAGCGCAGGTAACTGGGTCTTGTTTAATTAAATCAATTTTCTCAAGTTTTGGCAATAGTTTTACTTCTTCAGTTAGTTCTTGTTCATTATTAATTTTTATCAAAATTGTTATGAGTTCATGCCAGTAAACTTCAGCTGCTGTTAAAGTAGCAAATATATGTGCTGGACCGTATTGACGTATCATAGCCATAGCTTCTTTTGTTTTTTGACACCAGTAAGCGGGGCTTGATCGATCTTCATCTAAAATTTTATACCCTTCATCCTCTTGAATGAGTTGATCTAGTCCATTAGGCTGTAATATTTGTCCAGCTGTCAAGCTTTTTCCATTCTTTTTCTTTCTCATAGCTATGCTTATTCGATTCACAAACCTACGCAACCGTGATTTGCAAAAACTCATAAATAATTTAGGAATATGCTTTGCAGCTCTGCGATCAGAACTTTTAATTTCAAATTTTCTTAACTGTGAATCTGTTAGTTTTTGTTGATAATGTCTTGCCTTACCGCAATAGATAGAAGGATATGTTAAAATATCTACGTCTTCATCTTGAAGTAATGAAATGGGAACTTTTCCTTCACCAGGAGCTATTTTCAACCCTATATCATTAGTTATATGGTCTGGCAAGATATCAGGTATCACCATAGTTTCATGGTTTCCTGTTTCTGTTTCTGAATCTGATGATTCAGTACATGAAGATGATGCATTTGAATCAGTATCAAAAAAGATGTCTTGAAATTTGTTTTGTTTTGGTTTTTGAAATGATTTCATGTGGGATAAGTTTGGGTCTAAGTTTGGTGTTTGAAAATTTTCATTTATGCCATGATTGAGATTATTTTCTGTACTGTTACTGTTAGAGGTTAAATTATTTTCATTGTCAACTGTTATAACTTCAACTGGTGTTTGAACATTATGTAACCAATTTGTGTCCAGTGTAATATTATGTTTTTTATAAATTTCTGATTGAACGAGGAATTCTGCTGCTTTATACACTCGTTCTGGTCGAATAAGATCATAGCTGTATGGTACTTTATCCTCCATTCTCCTTTGAAGTTTGATAAGAATGGTTTCGGATTCTGTTAAATTACGTGGTAGTATACTAACTGTAGAGTTCAAATCAGTTGGTACATTAACACAACTACCTTTTAGTCCATACTGTGGACCTGCATATTTTGAAAGTTTTATAATTTTTATAAATGGCTGTCGAACAGCTAGCAGTCTTTCCTCTAACTGTGTCAAGCCTTGTAAAACTTTTGGAATAGGTGGAAATGAAAGTCCGTTTACTACAGCATTATTTGGTATAATTTGTGAAAGAAGATATCTTTTACATGTATGACAAACAATATATTTATCATCTTGTTGTATTGTGGGTTCTGTGGGGAGCCGATATCAGTGTGAGTCGTAGTTCACCTGAGGGAAGACTGGCGACGAGCTCAAAGCTCGCGCCCCTTTTATTGGGTGATTGGCAAAACAACAGGAAGAACAAAGGCGATCGTAAAACAAAACTATTGTTGGGTTCTGGCTGCATGTATAAGAGGGTGTCGCTACCAACAGTGATCACTGGTGGCCGTGCTTTGGAGAGCCTTCTGCTTGTTTGGGTGTAACCTGGTTAGGTTATAGCGACAATACTACATTATTCCCTCTTTTTAGAACCCCTCTCCTTGACAAAAATCCTCGTTTTGTCACTCCCTAACCTTTTCGCCTTTGTCTTCGTTACACATTTCAGTTTTACAATTCAAAATTTCAATGCTCTAACGTTAACGTTATACAATTCCAATAAATTAATTTGCAAACTTTTCTAAAATCCTTAACTAATCCTGTGGACTTCCACCTTGTACAAGCCTACGGGTCGCAACCCTACTAGCTTGACTCAGTGTGCAAACAAAAAGAAATTGACTTCTCCCCTAGCATGTAGCAATGCACTAGTATGACTCCTTCTCCGGACCACTATTAAGCCTGTTTAATAGTAGTTTAATCCTTCAAGGACGTCAACCACGGGGATCCGTTCCAGTTTAATTTGTGATTAGATCTTGACATCTTGATGTCCTGTAGTGTGACAGAGAACCTGTAACACACAAAAGCGCTGGGAACAGTACAAGTTTGACATTTGAGCAGCTGCCTAGGGCGTATAATCGTTAGCCCTGGGTGTCTCCTACCGGCTAATCCTATCTACGTGACACCTTAAAAATCTAAACCTTTCATAACCCTTAACCTTTTTGAAGGTTATGCATACTTGCCTTTTGGATTCTTGATGGAGCGCGTATCTGATCCAGCGTCGTTCTCCTTGTTTCTGCGTTGAGTCTCCTTTGTCTGCGTTGCTGTGGTCTCTCCTTCGTCTTGACGTTTTTGAATGTTGCAATTTTAATTCATTTCTCTCTTTTCCACTGTGAGTATGCTATTGTTTACTTTCAGCAGCACAGTTGTTTGTATTTTTGTTCGTCTTTACTTCTCGACTCGCTTAGTCGATTACTCGAACTCGCGGTTTTATTTCCGCTAGTCCTTGCTGAGGACCCCTTTTCGTTCCTTCCGGTCGTTCCCCGACACGTGGGGGCTATCCCCACTCCTTTTTGATCACGTGATCGCGTACGCAACACTGTTCTGGCCCCGGGATTGGTCAAACTTCGCGGTATTGTTACGCCCTGGACGAACGCGTCGGCCCGCGCCGCTTGGCGTCATTCTGCCGCTGTTCCTCGACCAGGCCGGTTGTGTAGAGCCCGTGGCTGCCGGTTTTTTTTTTTTTCCTTTTCCTTCCTTGCCTTTTCCTGCTCGCTGCCATGGAGGTCCACAGGATCTTAGTTCAATACTTCGTTGGGGTGCAGATCGGCGACCCGACTTTCCGCCGCGTGAGTATTTCCTAGAACTTCCCTGACTTACGCTACGCGTTCCCTTGTGCTTCCCTGCTCCACATCGCCCTTCTGTTCTGAGCCTGGTGCTTCTCGGTTCCTTTAAATCTGCCTCCAATGCATTCAGGCGGCAACCAGCAGCCTTTTTTGGGCTGTATGCAACCCTAGTTTTTGCCAGTTTGAACAATTTGTGCCAGCCATTATGCTCACGGAGGATTGGTTTTATACATGCCACTGTTGCCTCGACCCGTGCTACGTGAGTATTTTCTTTTGACGTCTTTCTTTACCTCGGCCTCTACCTCTTTTACATTTCCTTTCTTTCCCTTGTTTTAGCTTGTCCTGCAAAATGATGTCTTCCGAAACGGATCATACCGGGCTGAGGACTTTGATGACGTGCCCGTCATCCCTCAGGTCCCGCCTCCGGAGATTATTTATTCCGAAGGCATCATGGCGGAGCCGGAATTCGTGGATTTAACGATGGAGGACTGAGTAATACTACTAATAATGCTGCCCTTCTTCTTCTTCTTCTTTTGCATTAGCTCATTTGTTTGCTTTTGCTTTTGCAGTTTCCTTCTGATGGCGATGCTGGCGCTAGTTGAAGTACCATAACAAGTGGACCTCCATTCTCACTCCATCGGTTCACCTCGTCAGCAGCTCCTGTTCCAGCTCCTATTTCTTCGAGCCTTAAGTTCTTTTGCATGTTTCATTCTCTCTTTTGCACGTTTGTGATTTTTTTTTTAATGAAGTTTATCCCTTGTGTTGTTGTGGTGTTTTTTTTTTTTCGTTGCATGACAATATATTCTGCATGAAATTTCCATTTGGTGTTTGGTTTTGTAGCTCTCATCTCCTTTTCCTTTCCACCTTTCTCTCCGATTGAGGGATAAATAATTTAGTGAGGGTTAGTTTGTTTCACTCTTTTATTACAACTTGAGAATTTGGCAACAATTTTAACTTACTTGCTAACAATTTTTAGCGCTTAACATTGGGCATTGTTTTGCTGAATGAAATCGTTGCCTGCACTTTCTGCAACGCAACTTCTGCCTTGGATCATCAGGGTGAAACTTAAAATTACCTTTCTCCTGATCTCTTTGTTTGTACAACTTATCCAACCATTCCTTTCTTCCATTTGCTGGCTGAATATTATTAACTAGGCACAATTTCCACTCCACTCCCAACTTCACTCCTCCACAATTACTTTCACAACTGGCCGGCAACTTTTGGATTCTGACAGACTTCAACTTATTCTCTATTTCTTTAATTGCCTTAATTTCTAATTCCATTTTTTCATCAATCTCACTTATCTCTTTTTCTAATTCATTACTCACGTCCACTTTATTAATTTCTACTTCTAGCATTTCTATTTCTTTGGACAACTCAGACACATATCCTTTCTCGTTCACTTCAATCAGCTCACCGTCCGACTCTGACTCACTCAGTTCCAGATCTTTAACCAAGATATCATGCGAATCACCTGGTAGCTTGACGAGAGGAGGAAAGGACAGCGTTCTGGATCCTTCTGCCTCTCGCAGCGATGCCCCCAAGCTCCTGTCCGCCTCCAAGATTGGGAGTTCCCACTCCAATTCTGACGACGTTCCGGGCTGGTCCAGATGAGTTGGGCTGCGCAGAACCGTCAACCGCGGCTGTCCCCCTCTTCCCCGCTCCAGCTTCAATGGACCACTCACTAACTTGGCCCTCTTGCTTTCCTGAACCTTCTTTTCTTGTTCCATTTTCCTTTTCATCTTGTTTATCACGCCTTGAAGCTTCCCTTGGTCTACCGGTTGAGTGTTAGTTAGCTTACTCGTTTTCCGGGCGCTGATTATTTTTCTCCCCCGTTCCTGCTTCCTTGGAGCTATTTTTTCAATAGAAACTTTCCTCGTTGGAATGTCCTTCAGTTTTAAGGCTTCCATGATGATGGCTTATACGTCTGACCTCGCCAAAGGGTTGGGTTGGACTGGTGCTTTCAGCTTGATTTTGTTTGGCATTCCCTGGCGTCTCTAGCAACCCGTTAGTTCCTTATTGTCGGTATCATAGATACTCATTATTTAAATCTCGCGGCCTTTCACTTTCACCCACAGCTGTTCATTCAATGAAAAGTAGCCATGCATTTCTCATATCATCTTGTTTGTTTACAGCCGTGTCTGGTGCCGGGCATCTCGCTAGCCGATCTATGTGCACTATCAGCCTTTTACTGGGATTATCAACCCTTTCAATTTTGCATTACAGTCATTAATTAGGTTTACGATTCTGTAAGGTCCTTCCCATCTGGTTATGAGTTTAGCAGAGATTCCTTTCACTCTTCTGGGATAGTACAGGTAAACCAAATCTCCCTTTAGGAATGGTGATAGCGTTGCATTCCTATCATAATAGGCTTTCATTCTTTTCGCAGCCTTCTTGCTCATGTGTGCGACTGCTTCATGGATGTCCTGCATTGTTTTTCTTACCCAGAAGGGATACATTTTGTGCATCTCTTCATTCCGAGGTGGTGAACCTCTGTCCAGATCCAAAGGGCTTCTCATGGCTGCCCCGAACATAACCTCATATGGTGAGAATTTATGTGAAGAATGAGGTAAGTTTCTGTATGCCTGTGCTATAAATGGCAAATACTTCGGCCAATTTTCTCGGTCTTGCTCCACCAGGATCATGAGATGTTGTTTCAGTGTCTTAATCCATCTCTCTGCTTTTCCGTTTGTTGCAGGGTGAAACGCTGTTGTCCTAATCTTTTTGATCTGGTAAAGTTCCATTATTTCCTGGAACAGTGTGGAATCAAAAGCTTTTCCCTGATCTGTCAACAAGGATTGAGGCGCACCAAAGATGGAAAACACATGAGTGATAAGTGCCTGTGCCACTTCATCTGCTGTCTGCTTATATAACGGCACCACCACTGGCCATCCAGAGAAGGCTTCAACTGCTACCAGTATGTACTCAATTCCTTCTTTACTTTTTGGATTTATAGGTCCACAGATATCCACATGCCAGCGTCCGTGCAGAACTCCTTCTTGGAACAACTTCAGTGGCACCTTTGTCTGACGAGTTGGCCCTTTGAACTTGGCACAAATTCCACATTGGGAAATTACTTCATAAGTGTCCTCGAACATTCCAGGCCACCAGAAGAATCTCTTTATGTATGCCAAGGTTTTGGACACACCAAAATGATTTCCAACTCCCAGTTGTTCATGGTATGTTTTTACCGTTGGCTTCACGAGTTTGGCTGGTAGAATTAGTTGTAATTCTTCCTTTTCTTTAATTCCACTAGGATGCTCAAACTTGCGATAGAGGATTCCTCCCTCTATTACCAGTGAATTAAACTGGTACCAAAGTGACCTGGTTTTGTGGCCATTTTGTGCAATCTCTTGGAATTCCGGTTTCTTCTGGTCCTGTACTGCAACCATGATGGGCATGATATCAGCATCAAGCAGCTGTGCTTTTCTGATATCTTTTGGACTGAACCCATCAGGAATAACTTTCGTCCAGTTAACGTCAATGGTGTCCTTCATCATTCTGGTAATTTTTCTTTGTTCAAATAAGCAATCCGGACATGTCTCTTCACAGTGCACTTCTGTTTTGCAGTGGCAAACTAACACTGTTTTATCCCTCTCTTCTAGACGATCACATTTCTTGCAATTATCACAAGGTCTTCTTGACAATGCATCTGCATGCCCGATGCTGTTTCCTTTGACATGCACTACCTGGAATTTGTACGGTGCAAGTCTTTCCAACCATCGTGCCAACTTTCCAGTGGGGTTTTTGAAGTTTTTCAACCACTGTAATGCTGCATGGTCAGACTTCACTATAAATGGCGCTCCTGCCAGGTAATGGTGAAATGCTTTTACTGATTCTACTACTGCCAGTAGTTCCCTGTGTGTTGTGCAGTAATTTCGTTGAGCTGGATTGAGTGTCTTTGACCAGTAAGCTATAGTGACATCTTTTCCATCCTGCTCCTGACTCAGGACACACCCTAGACCTGTTAAACTAGCATCAGTTGTGATAGTGAAAGGTCCTTTTGTGATGTCTGGTGTGCCTAATATTGGTGCTGTAGACAGTAAGCTTTTTATTTTGTCGAATGCTTCCTGACACTCATTACTCCACTCAAAACTTTGCCCTTGCTTCTGCAACTTAAATATTGGCGTTGCTATGGTTGCCATGTGGGGAACATACTTGGAGTTGTACTGAACCAGCCCTAACCATGACCTTACTTCCTTTACGTTGGTTGGTGCTGGCCAGCTGAGGATTGTGCTTATTTTATCCTGATCCGTTTTTATCCCTTTTTCAGACAACCTGTGACCCAGATATGTGACTTCTGACTGGAAGAGTTCACACTTCTTTGCCTTCAACAGAAATCCTGCTGCTCTTATTCTGTTGAATAAGGCCTCAAGCCTCTGAAGCATTTGTGGAAAATTGTCTCCTCCAATACAGATGTCATCCAGGTACACTGACACAGTGTCTCCTAAGTCATTTTCAGGGGTTTTCTCTTTTGCGGGCATGATCACTCTGTCTGTTATGTACTGGAAGGCACCTGGTGCTGCAGATAGCCCAAAACTCAATCTTGTAAATTCAAATTGTCTGTGTGACAATCCCAAGCCCTCTGGCAGAATTATAGCTGTTTTGGGTTGGTCCTCTGGGTGGATTTCTAGATTGTGATATCCATGTGCTAGATCGAAAGCATGATACATCCTTTTCCCGCCCATGTGTTTTAACAAATCTTGCACCCTTGGTATCGGCATTGCTGGTACTCTAGTGACTGCATTAAGAGCACGATAGTCAATGCATACCCTTACTTCCCCAGTCTTTTTCATAACACATAAGATGGGTGAAGCCCAAGCTGACTGACTAGGCCTTATTGCACCTTGATCCAAATACTTTTTGATAGTTTCCATTACTGCCTGTCTATAATGGAGTGGTATTGGCCTAGCTGTCTGCTTGATGGGTGGATGATCACCAGTGTCTATTCGGAATTTTATCCAGGGACACTTCCCAAAAGCTGTGTTGTCTTTTGCGAAAACGTCATGATGTTTCCGCAATAAATCAGTTAACTCCTGCTTTTCTGTTTCAGATAGTTGTTTGCACCTTTCTACCAAATCCTGCAAATCCTTTGGAAGTGGTTCATTCTCCCCAATTGCTGGAAGATTCGGAATGGTGTTTATTTCTGCATCAGAAAACGGAGTTGTGTCATGGTTAATTACATTGACTTGGACTGTTTCATCTGTGTCCATGCCTTCATCAATGTCTTCGTCAACCTCTTCCTCCTCCTGAAAATTTGTGCTGAACTCCTGCTCATATTTATCGGGATGTAGGATAAAAACTTCTCCTAACACTGCATACTTAGGAATTGTAACGCATTTGTCCCCTAAGTTTTGCATGGTTATAGAGATTGGTGCAGTAAGACAGGGTATGACTCCAGACTGTGCTATCACTCCTAGTGGTAGCCTAGATACTTTGTTTCCGAATGCTGGATTGGAAATGAACAATCCCAGCTTAGTCTCTCCTGGTAACTGGCCGCGCTTATTTAGGGATCCCTTTTCACTAGTTCCTCTGGAGCCTGACAACACTGCTTGGTCCGCCACTTGAGTTTCCAAGACCACCCTGCTCTGGGTGTGGCCCTGTCCACCCAAGTCAAGACCCTGAGTGTTTCCACTGCTCTCAAAGGCGCCAATTCCTTCACCCATTGGCTCATCAGTTACCGCATCTGTTACCAGTTTTGTCTGTATTTCTCTCTCTACAAACGGTCTTAATTTAAAGCTGCCTTCAGCTATTATTGTGTAGGCAACCCTGTCTGTTGTGTAAATTCTGGCAGTTTTCGTTTCTCCCAGTGTGAATGGTACTTGTACCCTGTCAAGCCCTTCACCAATCTCTAGAACTTGCTTTTTGATGCCTATCACCGCATCAAACTTGTGTAGGAAATCTATTCCCAAAATATTCTCATGAATATCCGCCTCATATGTGTTATGTTTAAATACTTTTCCTCCAATCTCGAATTCGGTCATTGCTGGACCGTACAGATTGGCTTTGTGTGATGTAACTCCCTTGAGTTTGAGTTTTGCAATTGGGAGGTCTCTAGTCCTTGGAATAACTGTGATAACAGCTGCTGTATCAATGCATCCACTTTTATTTTCACTCAAGATTTTACAATCTATCATGGGTGTTGTATTTACAGTTGTGCATACTAAACAAGGAACTTCTAGAACCTCCCGATGATTCTCAGACTGAAAGGAACATTCTTTTTCCTTTGACAATTCTTTGTCTGGAGACATCACCGGTGGTTTTACATTAAGACTAGTACTTATCTTATCAGTCTTTTCACTCTCAACCTCCATTGCCACCGTACCATTGGAGGTTGACTCTAGTTTTCCTGCTCCTCATCTGGTTTAGGAACATGAGGTGGCTTTTTGTTATTAAAACCAAAATTGCCGTTTTTAATAAACCACTGCATAGTAGCTTTATATAAATCTGGTGGTATATTTGGCATTGAAAAGTCCTCCTTATTTTTGTTACTTTTACAATCCCTCATAAAATGTCCTACTTTTCCACACTTATGGCAAGTGGACTGCTGATTGTCTCTAGCCATGTTTCTACAATTAGCCATTCTGTGACCTAACCTGCCACAGTACCGACATGTCATGTTTTTATCGGGATTATCGAAGCCTCCCGAGAAGCCGCCTCGGCCTCTACTGAAGCCTCTGCCTCGGCCTCCTCTGCCGCGACCACGTCCCCGACCGCGACCTCGCTGTGTGGAGACGTCCGCGTCCTGCTGGGCACTCGTGGAAGGCTCGGAGGGAAATACCATGTTGACTTTAGCATCCTTATGCTTGGTCTTCCCCTCCGTCTCTTCTTCATCCTCTTCTGCTCTTGCCACACGGACTCTCTTAGCTGGAGGTTCGTCTATTTCTAGGCTAAGGCCTCTGTTGAGCGTTTTCATAGCTTCATCCAGGGTAGGTAAGGCAGGAAAAGATAGCCGTGCTGCCGCCTTCCTGTCGGCAAGGCCTTTAATGAACCTTTCCACTAAGGCTTCCTGTATGTCCGCCTCCTTCATGTTGCGAAGGTAGGACCGTCCTAATCGTTCCACTTGTCTGGCAAATTGCCTGATGGACTGATCTTTTTCTTGTGTGAGAGTGTTGAAATCCTTCTTTCGTTCCCACATGGAGGCTGTCTTGCTGAATGTTCTGACAAGCGCCTCATCCAGACTCTTAAATGTTATTGGTACCTCCTGATGCTGCAGGTTTGCTATAACATCAGTGGCGTTTCCTGTTAACGCCTGTACCAAAGCTGTCTTTTTGTCTTTATCGTCCCAGTCATTTGCCTCTGCTACTGTTTGGAACTGCAGTTGATACACGGAGTAGTCAGCCTCTCCGTCATACTTCGGGGCCTCATTATACTTTTTAGGCCTGTTCATCTTCTCCAGTAATTTCATGAAGAAGTGATTTGTGGCAGGATGATCTTGCCTCTCCTGCCTCTCTTCCTGCTCATCATCTGCCTCGCCGTCATAGTATTCTTGGCGGCGTCCATCATAGTCGTGAACTGGCCTCCTTCGACCCGGCTGGCGGCCTTCCTGCATCCATACTCGATTTGGATGTCGATTAACTGGAATTTCTGGTGGTTCTTCCAGGTCCATTTCTTCCCATTGCTCCTCCTCGTCCAGGTCTGCATACTGCAGGTCTTCTTGCTGCCGCTGCTGTTGCTGCTGGGCTCCTGGATGCTGCACTCTGGGATGCTGGACTCGGTTCTCGTTCAGCGGCGCCTGTAGCGGCCTCGGGACTTGTGGTGCTTGCTCATCCTGTCCTTCTTCCAGAAGACGTCGTGGAGGTCTTCTTTCTCTTTGAGGCCTTCCTCTTCCTCCTCGTCCTCGTCCGACGCCTCGACGCTCAGCCATAGGATGCTCCTGTATGACGTACTCCATGAGTCGTCCTGCTCCGCGTCCTCGTCCGCGTCCACGTCCTCGTCCGCGTCCACGTCCTCGGCCACGTCCACGCCCTCGTCCTCTTGCTCGTATGTTATTGAAGATGTGCGGCATGTTGGGCGCAGCCTGTCCGACGTTGACGACGTTGGCAAGTTCTGGTTGGACGGGTGGGAGCTCAGGCTGGTCGTGCTCGGACTCCGCCTCGCTCTGGTTGATGCTGAGACCGTCTGTGTCGGTTTCAGCGTCCATTCTACTGTGTCTGAACTTCTTTCGGCTCTGACTGTACTTGTTTGTATAGGAGAATCGGAAGGCTCAGATACGCTACTTTGCATACTACTCCTCCTACCAGACTCTGTCTACCTCTTAGCCTCGCTATGTGACACTAGAAGGTCTGAGCGAGTCCCTATCTGACCAGTGTGTGACGCTATTAAGGTCTCACCGGTTTTCCTAATTGCAGCGTGTGACACCAGAGGGTCTCGCCGATCCTTTCCTAGTCTCACGTGTGACACTAATAGGTCTCGTGAGGCTCTAGCCTTTCTAACCTTCTGCGTCTGACACTAAGAGGTCTCGCAGATCCCGGGCGTTTGACTCTAGCAGGTCTCGCCGGTTCTAAGCCCTTCCTTTTCTCCTATCCCACCGCTGCCACCAATGTTGTATTGTGGGTTCTGTGGGGAGCCGATATCAGTGTGAGTCGTAGTTCACCTGAGGGAAGACTGGCGACGAGCTCAAAGCTCGCGCCCCTTTTATTGGGTGATTGGCAAAACAACAGGAAGAACAAAGGCGATCGTAAAACAAAACTATTGTTGGGTTCTGGCTGCATGTATAAGAGGGTGTCGCTACCAACAGTGATCACTGGTGGCCGTGCTTTGGAGAGCCTTCTGCTTGTTTGGGTGTAACCTGGTTAGGTTATAGCGACAATACTACAATCTGTTTGCAAATTAGCAGTGCAAACAGATTTAAGTTGAAAAATGGAATCTTTAGGAAAATCACTGAGTTCTGAAATTGATTTCTTGAAATTTAGATGACCACAACAAGAGCAAATCCAAGTTGGCCCTTCTTTGATTTCTGCAATGTATTGATCAATAAGTTTTTGCCTGCTATTTTCAATTGAATCATTTTCTTTATTTTCTGTATGCTTTTTGTTGTTATCAAGTTTTTTATTGTACTTTTCTTGATTGCATTTTAAATTTTCCATGTGATATTTTTTTTGGCTAAAGAACTTGTTTTTTTGGTAGTTTATATCCACTTGAAGCCTGATTTTGACATTTTCAAGATTTCTTAATCTATAAGCATCATCATTTTCAAGTCTAGTCTTAACATTTTCAAGGTTTTGTAGCCTATGTCTCTCATCAGTAAGTCTAGTTTTAACATTTTTAAGATTTTTTATTCTGTAATCTTTGTCATTTGCAAGTTTTGATTTCACTTTGTTTAAGTTATTTTTTTAAACTCTTGATCATTTTTCAATTTTTCAGCGTAATACTTTTTGTTAGATTCTTGTTTTTTACTTAATGACTGCAGTTCTGAGCTTTCTTTTGATATTTGTACTGTTTCATTTGCAGCACTCTTGTCTGTAGTAAGTTTTGTACGCTTTGCTTTTTCTATTCGAGATTTTTCTAACTTGTTCTGCAACTTCCTCTTTTTGTTCATAACTTGCGAAATTTGTATGGTTCTTAAGTCAGTTGTTTTTTTAGGCTCTGTATTATAATTTATTAATTCTGCCTTAGATTTTGGTTTGTTTTGTTCAGATTTCTTGGTTTTGCATGGTAAAGTTTTATTTTGGGTAAAATTTGTTACGTGATGTGTGAGATGGTGAGGTTCAGTATTAGGAAATGTAACTTGACAAAATTGTTTTTCTTGACCAGGTTGATCCTGAGAAGAATCACCTATTGGACAAGTTAAGAAAATAGGTAGATTCATAATTGGATCTGTTCCATAATCTGTTCCAGGATGATTCTGAGAAGAATCGCCTAATGGACAGGTAAGTAAATGAGGTTGATTCTTTAAAGAATCTTTCTCAACATCTGAGCCAGGTTGGTTCTGGGAAGAACCGCCTAGTGGCCAGGTAAAACCAGGTTGATTCTGAAAAGAATCGCCTATGTGGTTTGAAATAGGTAAACCAGGTTGATTCTGGAAAGAATCGCCTATGTGGTTTGAAACAGATAAACCAGGTTGATTCTGAAAAGAATCGCCTATGTGGTTTGAAACAGGTAAACCAGGTTGATTCTGAAAAGAATCGCCTATGTGGTTTGAAACAGGAATTAACATTTCAAATTTTATTTCTGTAATGCTGTAAGTTGAAAGATTATTAAAATTTTGTTGTAAATACAGGACCAATTCATTGATACAACTAAAGCTTATAAGCACTGCAAAACCTTCATTACTACATCTTCCGTTGACATCTTTTGCATGAGAGTCAAAAATCCAAAATTTACTGTCAGCAAACATCATGGCAAATGAATACTCATTACAAGTCAATATGCCACATCTGGAAGTTTGAAAGTGCGTTGTTAGGGCTGACACAATATCATCACCAAAACCTTCAATGTTGTGAATAGGTCCAATATACTTAGCTTGCTCAGCTGCTTTCAAAAACACTTCTACATTATTGGGTAATGTAATGGTTTTAATAATTTCGTGAGGAAATAAAAACCCTTTGTAATTTGGTTGACAAGACTTAGCATTAGGGTGGGGCGAAATAACACTTTTTGTCGTTCGGGAAACGCCTGGGTGCGGAAAAGTGGCCCAGACCGATCACAAACAAAACGCAATTTTGGTTTTTGAAATCGGATAATATCTTCGGCCTCCACTTTGAAGGTGAAATTTTAATATTTCACTTAAAAACACTAAAATTTCAGATATTGCGAAAATGGGTTTAAAGTTGATACCGATGCATTCGGATAGTGTTTATGCGATGAAAAGTCATCAGTAGGTCGTCAAAGGCCCGTACCTAGTCGCCAAAGTCAACCAAAATCGAACTTCATGGAGTGGGAAATTGCTCAAAATTGCCTATTTTGGGGTAAAACGCTGAAATATTTGTGAGGCCGGCAAAAATACCTTTAAAAGTGTTTTTCAAAAACGTGACTCAGTTTTGGATAAAACATTAAAAACTGAATCGAACAAGCCTAGAAACAGCCCTGTACGCCCAAAATTAGAGGTCGCGCAAGGCGTCCAAAGTAGAACAAACAGTAACAAAAGTTCAAGGCTTGCATTAAATTGGAAATAATTTTTTGTAGAGTTTAAGACAGGTCTATGATCTATAGCAGGGCTCTTATTAGGGAAAGTTGGATAAGGACAACCCATTTTCCGATTTCGTTTTACTAAACGGGTCCTTTAAAATCCGTTATTTCCCCCTGAAAGCTTATTTTAGTTTTTTTCCCTCACTTTTATCAAAAGACGCAGGGAGTTCCGCCGGGACCCAGCCCGCTCTCTGGACCAGTTTCAGAGTGGAATAAAGGGCTTCTTTTGATGCTCTTTCCATTGCAACCAAGGGAAATGTCCCTGCTACTAATTTCCTTTAGTATGTTTGTGTTGTGACGGCAAACAGCCAAAGTTTCTAAAAATCAAAAAATCGTGGCCGGTTAGAACCTTGTTGAACTGAGGCGAATAGAAAGGGTTCGCCTAGCTAGGGAAGTAAAAAGCGGCAACGATAAAAAGCAAAACAGAATACTGTCCTTGGCGTTTAGAAGCACAGAGCTGAATTTGTAGATATTGCTCAGTCACCTTTTTAAAAAAATAATAATAATAAAGAAAAGACTTATGAAAACGGCTTTGTGTTTCTATGAATTTTTTACATGAAAGTTAATTTTAAAGTTTTGAAAAAGGTTACTTCTGTTATAAGCCTTTAAAATCAATTAACAACCACAAATCGTCAGTTTGAATTATTTTTGACCCCATGCCTTATTTATCAAATATCCCTGATAGTTGAGCATTTTTGTTGCCGCATGCGCGCACTCGAGCTGCCGCTTGATGTGCTCAGCTAAAATCCTATCACACCTCTTCCTCGCCATGTCATTCTAGGCCACTAGGTGGTAGGCGACAAGCGCGGAAAGACGCTGAGCGCACCGGACAGTTTTTTTTTCTTTCTTTTTTTTTAACTTTTGGCTATTTGCTGTCACTACACAAACATACTGAAGGTGATTAGTAGGGACATTTTCCTTTGTTGCAATCGAAAGAGCATAAAAAGAAGCCCCTTATTCCATTTTGAAACTGGTCCAGAGAGCGGGCTGGGTCCCGGCGGAACTCCCTGCGTCTTTTGATAAAAGTGAGGGAAAAAAACAAAAATAAGCTTTCAGGGGGAAATAACGGATTTTAAAGGACCCGTTTAGTAAAACGAAATCGGAAAATGGGTTGTCCTTATCCAACTTACCCCAAGAAGAGCCCTGCTATAGATCATAGACCTGTCTTAAACTCTACAAAAAATTATTTCCAATTTAATGCAAGCCTTGAACTTTTGTTACTGTTTGTTCTACTTTGGACGCTTTGCACGACCTCTAATTTTGGGCGTACAGGGCTCTTTCTAGGCTTGTTCGATTCAGTTTTTAATGTTTTATCCAAAACTGAGTCACGTTTTTGAAAAACACTTTTAAAGGTACTTTTGGGGGCCTCACAAATATTTCAGCGTTTTACCCCAAAATAGGCAATTTTGAGCAATTTCCCGCCCCATGAAGTTCGATTTTGGTTGACTTTGGCGACTAGGTACGGGCCTTTGACGACCTACTGATGACTTTTCATCGCATAAACACTATCCGAATGCATCGGTATCAACTTTAAACCCATTTTCGCAATATCTGAAATTTTAGTGTTTTTAAGTGAAATATTAAAATTTCACCTTCAAAGTGGAGGCCGAAGATATTATCCGATTTCAAAAACCAAAATTGCGTTGTGTTTGTGATCGGTCTGGGCCACTTTTCCGCACCCAGGCGTTTCCTGAACGACAAAAAGTGTTATTTCGCCCCACCCTACTTAGCATGAACATTGGTTCCAACCTGAAAACAAATATTCAATTGAAAAATCATATGCGATGGTAGTAAACCAAATGAAAATATCTTTCAAGGTAAAACTTACATGTACACAAGCATCAATATCTTTTGCTGTCCATAAACTAGGGTCATGAAATAATCCATATGCACATGCCACAATACTCGCCGAACAACATTGTACTCCATAATAAACAGGAAATACTAAGTTATTTCCCTGGTGTATAGTACCTTGTAATACTTTCATGTTTGTATTTTTAAGGCACTAAATAAAACCGTTCTTAATCACCACTATAATAAATGCAAAAGCAAATATTGATGGAGATCTGGAACGCTTGAACAGACTAGGCTGTTGTTTGGGTTTGCCTTGTAGTCCATTCTAGCCAACTCAAAACAAAACAATTTATTTTCTTCAAGTTAGATAAAAGTAGTAAACCTAATAGCAGACTGTGTATCGAGTTGCTATCAAAACTTTTAGGCTATGCAACATAAAACATTTTACAGTAATATTGCAGTTTTCACTCATAACATGTTTCTATAAATAATTGTGAGGCTGGCAACACTTTTGGAAGGCAGAACCACAGTCCTAGCCAGGAGTTGACGACTGCAGCGAGAAGCTACTGGTCGCGTTCGAAATCAATTTCGTGGTGCATCATTTTACACGGCGCTACATAACCTCGATTCTAACGTGACCACTCTGTGTTTCAAAACTTTTGGGCATCGAGGTACAAAGCAACAGGCGATCCTTTTCATTGGTCAGAGCCGACTCGGCTCCCCTCTCCACGCCGTTTTCCCGTGACAAGTCGAGTATTATCATAGAAACAGAGATTTTAGATTAAAATTTCTCAAAATTGGCCACCAACTTTGGGCTGGCATTTCAGCAGTGAACTAAGCAGATTGAGTTCTACCTCTCTGCCAAATCTTATCAAAATCGTATAGAAAAATCTGGATTTAGGTAAGGGGCCGTGCTAATAAAAAAAAAATCGGATCCTGAGACAAAACCATAAGGCTACTTCGTGCCTAATAACTGATATACCACATTTTTATACCTTGATATTGGTCAGCATTCTCAGAGTCCTTAAGAGTCCATGCAGTAAAGCATATACAGTACTGTAGTTGTATTTCCAAGCTGGAGCTGCAGTTCCAATCCTTAACTGGTGTGACCAAGGCTCAGTGGCGTTGTTGATGAGATCTGACAAAAGAGAAAAACACAATAATTTAATTCAAAATGTATTTTTCTGTTGGCAGCTACTAGTAAAACTCAGACCCTGACATGGAAAGAAAGAAAATTGAAGCGGAAATCATTGCGAGATTCAGGAAAACGCTACACCACAGCCAAAGGAAAGGTGGTACCTGCAAGGGAAAGGAAAGCGCCACACATCTGCAAGTACCGAAAGTGCCATGAAATTGTTACAAATGAAGTGGGAGATCAAATTTTCAAAGAATGTTAGGCCCAAGCATCACACGACAAGAGAGTGGCATATGTTGCAGCAAGATTGGAGAGAGAGGAGGTGCATAGGAAAAGATCAAGATTGGATATTGATAATAGACAAAAAAGTTTTTCCTACAAATATTTCCTAGACATTGAAGGAAAAAGGATACAAGTGTGCCGTTCAACACTAAAGGACACACTTGGAGAGACTGACCGTTTCATTCGAACTGTGGCTGAAAACAAAAACGAGTCATATTCTGGTATTACTGTTGATGACCGAAGGGGCAAACATACTCCTCCTCATGCACTCTGCCTCACAAACAAAGCCCAAGCAGTGCAAAGACACATTGCATCATTTCCAGCTTATGTGTCACATTACTGCAGAGCCAAGACTAAAGATCAGAAGTATCTGGCATCTGACCTGACTATCACAGAAATGCACAAACTTTACCATCAAAATGAAGAGAACCCAAAAGTATCACTTTCTACTCACACCAATCAGTTTCATCTTTCAGGATTAAAATTCAAACCCCCACAGACTGATGGGTGTGACACATGCACCACTTTAGAGGTAGGCAAGAAAAATGCTACCACAGTGGAAGAAAAAAATGTGCTGGAAAGAAAACATGAAATACATTTGAGGAAGGCAGAGAAAGCATACAACTTGAAGAGGGCAGCAAAAGCAGCAGCAAAAGAGGATAAAACAAAGAGAGTGCTTGTTTGCGACCTACAGCAATGCTTGCCAACACCGCACTTGACCTGCAAAAGGATTTCTTATTCAAGGCAGCTTTATGTTTTCAATTTCACCGTACATGATTGCACTACAGGAATAACCCACTGCTACATGTGGAATGAGACCGAGGGAAAAAGAGGGAGTAATGAGATTTCAACATGCTTACTGAAACACATCTCTGAAGAAGTACCTGATTATGTGCAAGATCTAACCATTTTTACAGACTGTTGTTCCGGACAAAACAGGAACAGCACAATCAGCATGATGCTGTTTGCAGCCCTCCAGGAGAATCCCTCGCTTAAATCAATAAACCATATTTTCCTGATTCCAGGCCACACTTTCATGCCGGAAGTGGACAATAAGCATGCTATCATAGAGAAGCACAAGCGTCGCCTAGATAAGGTTAATGAGCCTGATGAGTGGTACTCTATTGTACATCAGGCAGGAATGACTGATCCTGAGAATTTTCCTGATGGGAAATTTAAAGTTAAACACATGACCTCATTCTATGACATTGCTGCTCTAGCCAAATGTGAACTAGTGAAAAGAAATAAATGCATGGATGGAGAACCCTTCAGCTACCTTGAAACTCATTGGTGGCGTTATGAGAAAGGCAGTCTGGGTGTGGTGAAAGTAAAGGCCTCCTTCACCGAAGCAGCAAAATTCAGACAGCTCAGCTTCCTGCGGAAAGGTGTAAGGAGTGACCGTCTTAAGATGCTGCTGCCCTGCGTTCAGAAGTTGACCTCACCTGTGCCAATTTCTGTGAAGAAGAAAGAAGACTTGCTTGTGCTGCTGCAGTACCTGGAAGATAAATACCATGAGTTTCATCGCTGTCTTCCTTCATCTGACAAAGTTCGTGACTTGCACCCTCTATCTAAAGGCATTGTAGAAGACTGAAGTTTTGTGATTGTTTAGATTTAAATATTTATGATTATTAAGTTTCCTAATGAATTTTACTGCCATTAATTAATGAGCTTTCTGGTACAGTTAACTTTGTATTTTTTAAATTTGAGTATAGATATATTTTGAAATAATTTTTAGCCTTTAATATGAAGTAGAAGAAAAGACAATTCAATGAAATTTATAATTAATTTTGAATAAGACACTTTTCTTTGTAAAACCCAAAGAGAAATTTTGGTGGAAGGAACGTGGATTCCACGTAGAACTGTCACGTGGATTCCACGTTGACAGACGACGTGATTTCCACGTTGAAATGACTCTTCGCTCCACGTCGAATTTTCGTCGATTTAACGTGCTCACACCACGTACCACATCCTCTAAGAACAGTGTTATGATGTGATTATAAAACGTTTTCATTCTTCCCCTTTCCCCCGGGTGTTGTTACTCAACAATCCAACTCATTGCTTTTTATTTCTTTACCTTACCTGGACTTGAACCCGGGGGCTTCGGGTTGGAAGTCTCGTACTATATCCGCTAGTCTATGGCGCGGCTGATGAGGACGGAGCGTCAGCAACCGATCCCACTGTAAGAGTCACCTCACACAGCTCCTTGGCATGGTCTTACCGATTTGTGGGTTAAATACGACCAAATTCGATTTCCTTTTGTTTGCGACTAATCGTAAATAATATTTTATTAGGACATGACAGTTTTCAGACGTCTGCAAAAAAATAAAGATCTGACTGAATTCTGAACGTTCAACTATGAACTTCGTACAGTTGACTCCACGTGGATCCCACGTTATTTCCACCAAGTCTGAAACTTGAAAAAAAATGCATAAATCGCCCTTTCTCCAATGAATCAGGAACAGGAAAGTCGCTAGCACAGAAATCAAGGGGCGATCAGTCAGTAGTCGAAAAATGGTGGATCCGTCCACGGTGGAGTAAAACACGTTGATTCCACGTTATTTCAACGTATTCCCATTAACGTGATAACTAAATCATAGAGCGTATTTCATCTCATGAATCATGGAAAAGTATGAAGGAAAGTTGACAACACAGAAATTCCATTTTGAAATAGTAAAGTAGTTGAAATATGGTGGACCAGTCCACGGTGGTAAAAATAACGTACATTCAACATTTTTTCAACGGGAACGGGATGTTGCAAACTCAGCTTCCAAGCAGTTGTTTCACTAGTTATTATGTTCAGGCATGCTAGGTGCACCACAGTTTCTTGCAAACATAAAGTTATGATGATATTTTATAATCGGGAAACCAGTTGAATTTTGGTGGATTCATCCACGTCCACGATAGATCCACGCATCCACGTGGAATCCACGTTGAATCCACGTCACGCTTCTCTTTGGGAAATAACTTAGAATTTGTACATATTGTAGCGTAAAGGGTAGGCTGAGTAAAGGAAACGCAGGAGTTCTGGATCAGTGATTTATTAAGGCTAGCAGGGAACGGTACAGCGAGGATAAACCAACCACACTCGACCAAAGCTGCTAGACGACTGAGCGCTTGGCTTTGTTGGGACCGCGACGCGTTCGCTCACTGCTTTTAAACAATCCCGCGGAGACCCGTGTGCGAGGCTAGTTGGCGCGAGGCTAGCGACCAACTTATGAGAATGTCAGCGTAGCTGCATTGAAAGGACTTTACTTGACTCTATCGTTACAACTTCCCCTTAAAAATGAGAGGCGTGAGGCCACCCCAAAAATTTAAAAAAAGGATCTCCGTAGGTACCAATCCAGTGGAACGATTCCCCATTTGGCTAGTAGTTAGGAAAACAGCTGAGGGCTCGACAACACTAACTAAGAATCGTTCATCTTTTCAATCAAAGGCCGTCTTGAGATGGCTCGACTAGCGGCGGCACTGGGAGGCGGACACCTCTCCACTAAGGGCCGTTATCTCCGGCTTGAAGTGCAGCCTCCAGGACGATAGCACGAGGAGGCGAACTCCTCTCCACTAAGGGCCGGTACTCCCTCTTGCAGTGCTACCCGTCACAGTGATGTGATGATGGCTGGCCAGGCCTGATGATCTTGGGACAGGAGCGGGACAGGAACGGGACAGGGACTGGAACAGCGATCGGAGACGAACAGAAATTTTGCCAGGAAAAGAAGGGGAGCCTGGAGAGAGAAAGGGTTAACTGCGCGGCGGAAGTGTTACCACTCTGCCTAGACAGATGAGAGCACCTGGAGACAGGCATCTCACTGCAACACAACTATAACGCAGCAATTAAATTAACCCAAGTAATTTCAGTGAAATTGAAACAATACTCTCCTCGCTATCCTCCTCCTCCCTCGCGAACTGCATCTGGACCAGTGGATGTTGCAGATGTGGCAGGATGAGGGAAGGGCTTGAAGGAAAGGGTTTTGCGTAGGAAAAACTAACAAACTAATTTATTTGAAATTGAAAATTGAAAAGTGAAATTAAATGGAAATCAATAATTAAATTAAAATTAAATCGAATTAAATTGAAAAGAAGAAAAATGAAATTTGTTTGAAAAGATGAAATTATATTGAAAATAACTTTACACCAAAAATTAAACGGAGTGCTCCACTTGTCCTACCATTTTCTTGTCCTACCTATTTATTTAAAAATAAAATATATTATTTAAAAAATTAATTTATTTTTTATTTTAATTTATTTTTTAATAAAATTAATTTTATTAAAAACATAATGATGTAGCGTGTAAGGGAGGGGGCTGATAGCCGGCCGGGGGCGAGGTGGTCTGTGTGTAGCGCTGCCATCCCCTCCGGAGGACGCTGCTGCCTGGAGGGGCAACGCAAGGTAAGAGGCTGCGCGCCCCGACTGAGAGCTGTGCAGCCGTAAGCGTTCAACTTCGAACATCAGTGACCCTCAACTGTAAGCTCTGTACATGCGCACCTGACATATCTCACCAATGAACACTATCGCAGGTCGCGGACTGACACTGTCGGTAAGACCGACCACTTGTATGCCGAGTATGAGTAGGGAATGAGCTGTTACTCTGAACTCCGCGCTCGATACGTTAATCGTTATGTCGTGCCTTCCAATAAGACAGTGCCCTGGGCACATGTGTGTACAGCGGTTCGCGCATATGATGTGTAATAAGCCGCGCGACGGGAGGAGCGCCCTCCGGGTAGGCAACCCGCTGCTCGACGCGTCGGCTTGGTTGCCTACCTTACTCCAGGCAGGAGCTATGTATTAATTACTTGGCCCTTGGCGCCGCCCGCAAATCCGCCACCGCGGCGCCGACCTGTATCGACGCATTCTCGACGACGTCCGTTCACCCTGCAGAACCCGAAGATGGCCGTGTGTGTGGTGGACAGTGAATAATCATTTGCGTTTCTTTCTGTTGCATGTACCTGTCGAGGAGGAAGGCGTGTGCACGTCTGCCGCTTCGCTTGCTGTGCTCGCTGTGCCCTAGCCAAACGCTTCCAGCTGTCACTGCCAACAGGAGCACTGCCTCGAAGCCTCAATCGCAATAAAGAACATTTCAGCCAGATATGCTTTGCCCACTCTTAATAATGTTAATCCCTTTCCCGAACTTTGCCATGGCTCTCCATTTACAGCAAAGCGCTACGTCCAGGTACGTGCAGCTGCAGCCCCATGAGGAAATGAAAGAAGGTACATCAGGGAATGTAGGCAATGTAGCCTGTAACGTATGCACAACGAAAAGAGATGCAATCGACTATGTAGTTCGTTTTTAGGTCGTCAAGACCGGCGAGGGAGAGTAGGGAAGGCAGTAGACAACAACAAACAACTTCAGAAACGGATATATTTTCCAAACCAGCAGCGTGTACAAGTAACTTCGTGAGACTTCCCTACTTTCGAAGAAACGTCAGCGCGGCCCTGCGTTCTAGGAATTGGGAAGTTCTCCGACCTGCGTTGCGTAGCGAGCCTGAAACAAAGACAGGGTGTTTATCAGCAGCACTGACGGGCGGATAGGCGCCCGGGGTAGGCTAGCGCCCGAACCCAGACACCATTACAACAACTTCAATATAAGACTGGATTAAAACGCGGCGCGTCGTTCCTCTCTTCTTTAGGTTCCGATTTCCTTGCAGCGAAATACCCTACAGCACAAGGTACAAAGAAGCCAGCTGAAAAGAGCAGCGGAGAGAGATAGGGTGCAGGGGCGGGGACGAGAATGTGTAAGAAGTCGTGAAGGAGGGTGCCAGGTGTGTCATACGCAGAACGAACCGCCCACCTCAATGACGACCACTGGCGGAGAAGGCGCCGACTGGTACTCAAATGCGATGAGACAGCCGGGAAAGAGCCGAGATTGCCGCTTTCCGCAGCCGCAACACGTTCGACCTGCGCTTCCTACGCCGGTCCAACGAGCACCAAGCCCAATCTATACCTCTCAGCGAGGTAGCGCGAAAAAATTGCCTTCCGGTACTGGGCCTTCGTGCGACCACCTACTTTATATTCATTCCAATCTTTCTCCCTACTAAGGGGTAGTGAGAAAGTGAGCTAGGTAGTGCGATACTGCACTAGAAGCAGAACGCCCACTCAAGCCCACATTCACATATTTTACAAGTAGGAAGACTGGACCACGCAGGCCAGCCGGGCCCTCTAGGAGAGCGCTCAAAGCCACACACTACTTGGCCTCACGGGGGGCCGTGACGACTCACGGCTCACGCCCGGGGCCGGCCGGGCCCTGTCCGATAGAGCACTCAAAGCCACACACTACTTGGCCTCACGGGGGGCCGTGACGACTCATGGCTCACGCCCGGGGCCGGCCGGGCCCTGTCCGAGAGCACTCAAAGCCACACACTACTTGGCCTCACGGGGGGCCGTGACGACTCACGGCTCACGCCCGGGGCCGGCCGGGCCCTGTCCGAGAGCACTCAAAGCCACACACTACTTGGCCTCACGGGGGGCCGTGACGACTCACGGCTCACGCCCGGGGCCGGCCGGGCCCTGTCCGATAGAGCACTCAAAGCCACACACTACTTGGCCTCACGGGGGGCCGTGACGACTCACGGCTCACGCCCGGGGCCGGCCGGGCCCTGTCCGATAGAGCACTCAAAGCCACACACTACTTGGCCTCACGGGGGGCCGTGACGACTCACGGCTCACGCCCGGGGCCGGCCGGGCCCTGTCCGATAGAGCACTCAAAGCCACACACTACTTGGCCTCACGGGGGGCCGTGACGACTCACGGCTCACGCCCGGGGCCGGCCGGGCCCTGTCCGAGAGCACTCAAAGCCACACACTACTTGGCCTCACGGGGGGCCGTGACGACTCACGGCTCACGCCCGGGCCCTGTCCGATAGAGCACTCAAAGCCACACACTACTTGGCCTCACGGGGGGCCGTGACGACTCACGGCTCACGCCCGGGGCCGGCCGGGCCCTGTCCGATAGAGCACTCAAAGCCACACACTACTTGGCCTCACGGGGGGCCGTGACGACTCACGGCTCACGCCCGGGGCCGGCCGGGCCCTGTCCGAGAGCACTCAAAGCCACACACTACTTGGCCTCACGGGGGGCCGTGACGACTCACGGCTCACGCCCGGAGCCGGCCGGGCCCTGTCCGAGAGCACTCAAAGCCACACACTACTTGGCCTCACGGGGGGCCGTGACGACTCACGGCTCACGCCCGGGGCCGCCGGGCCCTGTCCGATAGAGCACTCAAAGCCACACACTACTTGGCCTCACGGGGGGCCGTGACGACTCACGGCTCACGCCCGGGGCCGGCCGGGCCCTGTCCGATAGAGCACTCAAAGCCACACACTACTTGGCCTCACGGGGGGCCGTGACGACTCACGGCTCACGCCCGGGGCCGGCCGGGCCCTGTCCGATAGAGCACTCAAAGCCACACACTACTTGGCCTCACGGGGGGCCGTGACGACTCACGGCTCACGCCCGGGGCCGGCCGGGCCCTGTCCGAGAGCACTCAAAGCCACACACTACTTGGCCTCACGGGGGGCCGTGACGACTCACGGCTCACGCCCGGGGCCGGCCGGCCCCTGTCCGAGAGCACTCAAAGCCACACACTACTTGGCCTCACGGGGGCCCGTGACGACTCACGGCTCACCCCTGGAGCCTACCTCGGTACTTGTTACAGATGTAAATATAGGCTGAAGTAGGCGTACTGCTTTTAGTGCAATAGCGCACCAACGTTGGATAGAGCTACCCCTGCCCCCCCCTCCTCCAAACCAGAAGGAAAAAAAATGGAGTGGTTTACCTATGGGCTGAGGTAAAGTACGCTGCGGCAATGAGCACTAGCTACGGATGTTTCTATTATTTTTCAGCTGCCTTGTCCTTATCTTCGCATCCTTGAGCAAAGGACTGAAGCTCACCCTACTGGGTAAGTGATGGTCACTTAAAGATGAAGAAGTCACAACAAATCTACCGAAGCTCCTAATTCCATTAGATTATTACTTTACCTGATCGCACTGTAAAAACTACAAACCAGGTATGGCTAAATCAAAATAGGTTCAACGTTTAGATTCTGATGTTAGTACCTTTGATGAGTTCTTAAAACTTAAAATTTAGAGATGTGTGATTGGTGCAAATTGGCACTAACACACCCAAGAAACACAAAAAATATAAAACGAGCTACTTTGCTACAGAATAAACCCGTTGTAAAATCAGTACATTAAAAAAAAATTGATGCGATTAGATGGAGGGCTGGCAAATGACTACAAGTATTATAAATATGAATAAAGTAACCATATGTGCAGCTTGGAATGGCATCACTTCAGCCACAAGAAATTTTACGAGAAATTCTTATCTGGCTATAAATATTAAACCTAAGTTAAGGGAAATACTTGTAAGTATTAGGGCAGAAAGCCAAAGTCATTGCATACCAAAGGGGAGAAAATTCACGGATTTTCCTTGTACCCCATTTTTAATTGAATTGAGCATGGAGGAATGATACATTTAAACCTTGGCTGATTCGAGCTAACATCACTTTGACGCATTCTGGACTCACAGGGATTTGCGCCAGTTCCCAAGCCCTTGTGAAAGGACCGCCCAGCATGGAACGAAAAGATGAATAGCAGAGATGAGAAAATGGAAAAGGGGAAAAGGTTGGAAGGGTGACACCATAGCTGATACCCGGCCAAGTTTAAAATAAGTACCATCCTCAAATTATGCTCAAAGTTGCCAATACAAGTACCCCGGAAAAAGACTACAAAAAAACACTACCTTTCCCAAACCAAATCTCTGCGGTGACTGTGAGCTATCCCACAGTCGAATAAACCCGTTGTAAAATCAGTAAAAAAAATAAAAGTTGATGCGATTAGATAGAGGGCTGGCAAATGACTACAAGTATTATAAATATGAATAAAGCAACCATATGTGCAGCTTGGAATGGCATCACTTCAGCCACAAGAAATTTTACGAGAAATTCTTATCCGGCCATAAATATTAATATTTTTCGTAACATATCCTATACTTTGGATCTGATTTTTCTTTCCAGTGCACACGAGAACAGACCCAACAGGTGTAAAAAGTCTAGACCATCTCTCGCGGCCGTTTGGTGATGCTCACTAGGATCTGAGCCGAGCTGCTTTCGGATTGGCGGTCTAGCGGGCGACCCGAGAAAAGTTGGGGGCAAACTCTCTGCCACAGCATTTTTCACGAAATTTGAATCTTGCATGTTATCCACGAAATAATTGGAGAAATTTTATGTGAAGTCTCAAAGAATAGACAGATACAATTCAACAGATGCTGTTTGGAGCTACCGACACTTTGGCACAGCGAGGCTCATGGGGGCTTTGTGCCGTTCCCCAATCCTTACAGAAGGACCGCCACGCATGGATCGAAAAGAAAAAGAAAAGATGAGAAAATTGAAAAGGGGAAGGGTAAAAAAGGGTGCCATCATAGCTCGTAGGCAAAAGCTGAAAAATGTATCAGTCTTAAATGAAATGCTACTACAAATGGTTTTGATGGACATTTGATTGGCCTCCAAAACATATGCGCCTTTCATGGCATAACACACATAAACAAACTAAACTTCCATTGAATATGAAATGTTCAATTCATGTAACGTCAATAAGTTATGAGAACTTGCTGTATGATTAATTTACAGTTAAGAAAAGGTCATGGGACAGTTATCGTTGATCAACAAAAGATCACTGACTGCTAGTAGTCATCCCCACTAATAAAACCCGTAATCAGAAAACAAGACTTAACTTTGTTGGCGGAAGGTGGTTGCAGGGAGAATAGTGATAGGCACCGCCAGCACTACATGGTAGAAATGCCATGGTGTGTCAAAGTCCAAAAGATGTTATCCTAGAACAATTAATTTCTGTAAGAGGTATGCCAACTAGCTGAATTGTTCCCTGATGGCATATTTTAATAGAATTAGATATGTAAGAACTCACAGGCATGGGGAGGGCAAGTAGGCTGTTGGCTACTATGCCATCTCAATACAATAATACTGAAGGTCCTCCCAAATGGCCTAAGGCTTGAAGTGGATTAAGCCTAAGAAACAGAAAAAATAAAAATAAATTAATAGTTCTCCCACATTTAATGCCAATCTTGAATCAAAAGTTCAACAACTTACACTGTTGTTTCTACTGAACAATTGCACGGTTCAAGAAAAAGTAATTTCCAAAATACAACCCACTCTTTGAGGGGCATATTCATTGCTAATTACTCCTCTGCAATTGTCTAATAATAACAGTAGATATGTAAGTAGTATGAAAGCCTGTGGTGATAGTTATTCAATGAAAGTAAAAATCTGTGAACATATTGTAAAAAGTCATAGAAAAATCAACGATTTCTAGTCCTTTTTAATATCAAATTCCTGTAGACAATACTCACCAAAAGGAAAAGAAATTATACAGAGATGAACATACAATCAGAAGTATCACAAAAACGAATGCATAGTAGTCACCCTCTCTTGCAGAAGAATATTCTGTCGCCAAGGGACTAAACAGCAGGAGATAAATGAAATAGAGTTTCAACAAGCACTATGATCTGAATCTGAAAAAAAAAAAGCAGAAAATTATGTTGTTAGAATGGGTTTGTGCTGACTAAAATGCATAAAACAGTCCCGTATATGAGAGTTCACTTACTAAATCCACTGTCAGAGAATATTCTCATTTTCAAAAAGCCCTCCAAGATAGTAGTCCCTTTACCTCGGCACTGTCAATGCACCATGAGAAAGCAAGATGTTGCAGTCTGTATCAAGCTGCAAATAGACAATAAATCTCAAACTTTTGAAAGGTACAATTTTGATGAATTGAGAACATGCAAAAAGAATGTCGTCGTACAATTTAGCAAGGTGATCACTACTACCAAAGTTAGCCAAATGGATTGCATTCAGCTTTCAATGAAACTACTTTCATACTTCACAAAGATAAGGGAAAAGAGTCAGTAACCATTGGAATAGAAATTATACTTTCAACTTTTGCTTCCCTTCCCCTTGACAATAATAAAATTTTAGCATTTTTTTTTATTTGCGTTGATTTATTAGAACACCAAAAGAGCAAGCTTTGTTAAGGGGCAGTATATAAAATCTGCTGTGACAGGCAAGGTTATTTACGCTTTTGAAATATTTTTCTTAAATTAGCACTCTAAATTAAAATGCTCTAGCTGCCCGCGTTTTCAAAACAGGAGGAAATGTCACTCACCTCCACAATCCGCACCTGTAAATCTCACATTTTGGGGCGAGATAGTCCATGGTACGTTCAAATACGTAACCCAATTTATTACTCAGAGAAATTCCGTCATCTCCAGAATGCAACTCCTGTGGGCAAAAAGAGAAAAATCTTATTGTATTTCTGACGCAGTGTAACGGTGAAGTTCAAGTTCTAAAACCTTTAATCACTTACCACAAGAGATAAGGTAAAATGCAGAGAGCAGTAGTGTTTATCAATCACTACAGTTTACAAGAGAACAGGTAAACATTTATGTAAAGCATACTTCAGCTCAAGACTCCTGCTTTAAAAACCTAAGTACAACTCAAAGTAGCAACAAACAGTTAGTGCAAAAATGCACACCAATCAGCACAATAGCAGCACAGAGCTCAGGCATCTTTGCAAAATCAACAAGAAACAGAGATAAAAATTGTCGCCCTAGCAGCATCCAGACTGGTCCCTTTATCATAAAAATAAATTAAATGAATGCAACCCACAGCGGAAGCCATGGCCATTGCTGACACAAATAGGAAACTTATCACAGCTGGAGCAACGACGCGCTCTGGCAGGAGTCTCTCCTCTGTTACCATTCAGACACGCCACCAACAGCCAAGCTGAAAGCAGGCATCTTTACAAATTCAACAAGAAACAAAGGAAAAAAATTGTTTCCAATATGAGCACCAGGGCTGGTCCTTTTATCATTAGTAAAACTAAATATATTGCTGCCCATAAATTCAACAAAATACTTGTCGTGCAACCCACAGCGGAAGCCATGGTCATTGCTCACACAAAGAGAAAACATTTCACAGCAGAAGCAACAACGCTCTTGCTCTCTCAGGAAATCTCTACCCTGTTTACATTGTGAAACTCCACCAACAGCCAAGCTGAAAGCAGGAACCTTTACAAAATAAGGATCATTTGACACATTTCAACAAATGCTGTTCAGAGCTACCAACACTTTGACACAGACTGGCTCATGAGGGATTTGTGTCAGTCCCTAATCCTTAGGTAAGGATCACCAGCCATGGATCGAAAAGACTATGAGAAGAGACGAGAACTTGAAAGGGGAAAGGGATGAGAAGGGTGCTACCATAGCTCATACTAGGCAAAAGTTAAAATAAGTGTCACTCTCAATATTAAATTAATTACACAACAATTTTGCTCCACCAACTCCAAAACAGAAGGCAGGCAACGCAAAGTAGCAACAAACAGTTGGTGCAAACATGCACCACAATCAGCACAATAGCAGCACAGAGCTCAGGCATCTTTGCAAAATCAACAAGAAACAGAGATAAAAATTGTCGCCCTAGCAGCACCCGGACTGGTCCCTTTATCAGAAAAATAAATTAAATGAATGCAACCCACAGCTGAAGCCATGGCCATTGCTTACACAAATAGGAAACTTATCACAGCTGGAGCAACGACGCGCTCTGGCAGGAGTCTCTCCTCTGTTACCATTCAGACACGCCACCAACAGCCAAGCTGAAAGCAGGCATCTTTACAAATTCAACAAGAAACAAGGAGAAAAATTGTTTCCAATATGAGCACCAGGGCTGGTCCTTTTATCATCAGTAAAACTAAATATATTGCTGCCCATAAATTCAACAAAATACTTGTCGTGCAACCCACAGCGGAAGCCATGGTCATTGCTCACACAAAGAGAAAACATTTCACAGCAGAAGCAACAACGCTCTTGCTCTCACAGGAAATCTTTACCCTGTTTACATTGTGAAACTCCACCAACAGCCAAGCTGAAAGCAGGAACCTTTACAAAATAAGGATCATTTGACACATTTCAACAAATGCTGTTCAGAGCTACCAACACTTTGACACAGACTGGCTCATGAGGGATTTGTGTCAGTCCCTAATCCTTAGGTAAGGATCACCAGCCATGGATCGAAAAGACTATGAGAAGAGACGAGAACTTGAAAGGGGAAAGGGATGAGAAGGGTGCTACCATAGCTCATACTAGGCAAAAGTTAAAATAAGTGTCACTCTCAATATTAAATTAATTACACAACAATTTTGCTCCACCAACTCCAAAACAGAAGGCAGGCAACGCAAAGTAGCAACAAACAGTTGGTGCAAACATGCACCACAATCAGCACAATAGCAGCACAGAGCTCAGGCATCTTTGCAAAATCAACAAGAAACAGAGATAAAAATTGTCGCCCTAGCAGCACCCGGACTGGTCCCTTTATCAGAAAAATAAATTAAATGAATGCAACCCACAGCTGAAGCCATGGCCATTGCTTACACAAATAGGAAACTTATCACAGCTGGAGCAACGACGCGCTCTGGCAGGAGTCTCTCCTCTGTTACCATTCAGACACGCCACCAACAGCCAAGCTGAAAGCAGGCATCTTTACAAATTCAACAAGAAACAAGGAGAAAAATTGTTTCCAATATGAGCACCAGGGCTAGTCCCTTTAACATCAGTAAAACTAAATATATTGATGCCCATAAATTCAACAAAATACTTGTCGTGCAACCCACAGCGGAAGCCATGGTCATTGCTCACACAAATAGGAAACTTATCACAGCTGGAGCAACGACGCGCTCTGGCAGGAGTCTCTCCTCTGATACCATTCAGACACGCCACCAACAGCCAAGCTGAAAGCAGGCATCTTTACAAATTCAACAAGAAACAAGGAGAAAAATTGTTTCCAATATGAGCACCAGGGCTGGTCCCTTTATCATCAGTAAAACTAAATATATTGATGCCCATAAATTCAACAAAATACTTGTCGTGCAACCCACAGCGGAAGCCATGGTCATTGCTCACACAAATAGGAAACTTATCACAGCTGGAGCAACAACGCGCTCTGGCAGGAGTCTCTCCTCTGTTACCATTCAGATACGCCACCAACAGCCAAGCTGAAAGCTGAAGAAGTGTCACATGTACCTCATGGTGTGACAGGCAACTAAAAATAAAACAAGGAAGAAAAGAACACATTTAAAAAATTAGAATAATAATAATAATAATATCTAAAAAGAAAAAAAAACAGTTTCAAGATTTTGTAAACTAAAATACTACTGAGATGTCATGTACACCTGAACTCAATGAATGTCATACGATACCTTTGACTGCAGAGAACAAGAAGTATTGGGTCGAGGTGATGTGATGGTGATTTGTTGCACAAATTGCGACAGTCTGCAGATTTCAGTAACAGCACTAACTGACAGCGCTGCAACTCCTTCTCCATTGCACACTCCAGTACACCACATTGACAACAGCAGAGAAAGTGTAATGGTATCTTCCTGCTGCTAACCTTTACCTGGAATATGCACCAAGAATGTTGAAACATGCAGGCACTCAATTGGTCACTTTCATGAATCGTGGAGAAAACCATAGGGAAAAGGGAGGAACAGAGATTTTTGAATGGTGCAAATTTGCACTAGTCAGTGCAACAAGACACCCATAAAACACGCAGAAATTTCACTTTCATTCACTTTTCTGTGTTTGACTGTTTAAGGGAGCCTCTTTCTGATTACGGTTTGACTAGCTAATCACAAGACACTGTAGCGTTCCTGACGAACGTTAATTAACGCTCTGAGGAAACTACTGCATAAGTGGTTGCAAGAAAATCATCAGTCCGACTCACACTAACATTCAAGACGGATTTAAAAATATCAAAATTCGTTATTAACCTAGTGAAACGTGCAACGGTCACTTGCAAGACACGCATCAGACTAAAAATATTACGAAAACGATGATTAATACAGAACTTCTGAAGAGGTTAGGTGACAGCAAAGTACTGTACATTTAACCGGGGGAAAAATCGTTACACAAACAAGAAGCTGATTTGTAATAAAACAACGCATGCAACGCAGATTATCGACCACATTTGAAAATGCATCCTCACACTCAACGGTTGAATTAAGTCGCCTTAGTCTCTGCTTGCAACGTAGCGACTTGCAACGGCTCCTAGTCTGGTTCAAACTGTCCACTGCCGCCTGCCGCAGCACACACGCACTGGTTGCGGACCGGCAAACAACTGCTGATAACCTGCGAAGCCGCGCGGCCCGCTACCCAGACACTTTCACTTTGATTCTTTTTAAAGATTTCGTTAGATGAATGTTATAACTAACTAAAAACCTATTCGTGGTTTTTAATTTAATATTTTTTAATTAAACAAAGCACGATCGAAAGCGTTATAATAAAAAGCCTAAAGGTGGATTGATAGTCTCATGAGGATGAGGCAAACAAATGAATGACGAGGTACGTTCTAAACGCGTTTTAGGGGCTCCAAAACGCGTTTAGAACGTACCTCGTCATTCATTTGTTTGCCTCATCATCCTCATGAGACTAAATCCACCTTAACGTTGCGATGCGGTTTTCGGGCGCTTTCAAAATTGCACGCAAGGTGATTGCACGAAATTTGCGCTGCGCCCAACGGACGTTCGCTTTCCACGCCCGAGTTGCCCGAGTGCAGATGTGTTCCCCACCCCACCGCCAGAGGCGCTCCTGGGCGCTCCGATCGAGAAACTGCAAGCACGTCGTAAAGTTATAATAATTAATCAAGATTTATTAATCCTGAAACTAATTCAAGACATATTCTTGATTTGGATTTGTTCTTTTAACGAAGTGTTTGTCGTGCAACTATTTTAAGGTAAGGAAACGGGATTATTTTGACGTATGAATCCATTACTTACTTACACTCACCCACCTCGCACATCTTTGATGTTGTTTCGATAGGGCATAATGGTCTTTGTTGCGTGGTATGGGCCATATTACGGTGCGCTAACGTAAGTTACTGACTTTTCAGGATGGAGATGATTGAGGGTAGGGGCATTCGTCCCCGTACACGGTTTTGGCGTGGGCCAGATCTACATGACTACCACGTGAACCGGGTGATGAATGGTAGAAGAATTAGTATGAGGTGTGTCGAGTGGTGGATGCTGAAATGTCCTGGCCGGTGCTCCGTCTCATCTGCATATACAGAGTTTCGACAGACCACCCGCCACAATCATGACCCTGTGAAGCACAGGATTCAGGCAAGAGCTTTTCGACATGTTCTTATGGAACGCTGTCGCTCTGGCGATCACACAGGCTACAAGAGAATGTATAATCAGGAAAGGCGGAGACTTAAGTAAGATAGAAAATAATTTTTACCTCATGTTTCTTTCTATGTGCACTTGTATTTTGATCCTTGAACTCTTCTTCAGAATATCGAGGCAAGCTGCATCCCGTATGCCGTTAGTTACCCTTAGACCCTCAATGAGGAGAGCTCGGCTGGAAAATAGACCTCAAATCCCACGGTCGATTAAGGAACTTGATAAAATTTTATCCAGAAGGCGTTACAGAAAATTGTCTTGCACCATCGATGGTAAAGACAATGTTTATGCTGGAAGAGCCGGGAGTGCCTCCCAAAAAACAATAAGTGCGCTCTTTGTCTCCAGAAGAATGTTGAGATATATGAACAAGAGTCGGAGAGTACAATCCATTTTCTGTGATGCAACCTTTTGCCCAGTGCCGAGGGGCATGAAAGCCAACCAATTGTTTACTATCAGCACTATTCGTCAACACCATGTGAGTATGTGCAATTATGCAAGCTTTACCAGTGTAGGTGAAGTATTTTGTACAATCTCTTACAATTTGTTATTTCATCTTGCCTTTAGTCTGCCTGGTCAGTTGGAACCAGAAATCTTTTACAAATAAACTGAATGTCCATATTATATAATATTTTTCCATGTGTGCACTCAACAGGTTATTCCATTGGTGAGAGTTCTTATGAGACGGCGGACCACTGCAAGCTACACAGCTGCTCTTGAGAAGATCAAGAAACTTGCTCCTGGGTTTCAACCTAAGAAAATAATGAGTGATTTTGAACGGGCTGAGCAGAATGCTCTTGAAATGGCGTTCCCCAATGCTCAATTACATGGATGTCTGTTTCATTATGCAAAGGTATATTTATTTTTAAAATTGATAAGGAATTAGATGATGTTATCTTTAAATTTTGACAATTGCTCTCATTTTCAGGCTATTGGTTGCAAGGCCAGAAAGTTGGGCATGAGTAGGATCATCAAGTCATCTCGTATGGTTAGGCGCCTCATTCGATGGCTGTCATGCCTTCCTCTTCTGCCATGTGACAAAATCAAGAAAGGCTTTAAGATAGTATGCAAGGAGGCCGTCAGGAAAGGTGTAGCTAGTGGGATGTTAGGAATCCTCAGGTATTGGGCTAGATACTGGCTACCTAAGGTGCACATCCTTTCTGTCAGTGGATGTGCTGACCGGACGAACAATGCCTCAGAATCTGATAACAGGATGTTCCAGGATGCAGTGCCCACAAAGCGACCCAATATCTGGCATTTCCTTGGCAAGTACTATATGAAATTATAATTTTAATTTTCCACGTATTCTTGTTTCATGTTCTTGTCACCATGACTGTCATGTTGATACTACTGTCAGAATGGTCTGATAAAAAATAAATGGAACGTAATCTAATCTAACTGATATTATCTTATCCAATATTTTATTTCAACAGATGCAGTCATTGACATGGAAGACTCTACTTTTCAAGATATCTACATTTTGAAAAAAGGACGACAAGCAAACCGTATCAGATCAGTGTCAGCAGTGGCCAATGATCGCACCGTGACTGCTCTGACAACAGACCTTGCTGAGGGTCACATCTCTGTACGAGAGTTCCTGAAAACAGCTTCCTTCACTATCCTGTCGGCTCTAAGTCGAGGGCTTGATGGGAAGAGGAAGAAACCCAAGAAACGAAAGCATTAGTGTGTCTGCCTTTGTTTGAGAGTGGAGAGAGAGTCGTAGAGAGTGAGAATTTTAGATTTCACATTGATTTTCTTGTCACTGAACTGAATAAGTTTTGACAATATTTTACTATTTCAGTTATTCTATAGTGTGCTTAAAGTTAACACCCTTCATAATATAAGCAGTCAAGTTAAAATAGGCAATTCTAGTAGGTTTCTTTCAACAGTGGTTTTAAATTTTCAATGTGCTTGGTAATTAGTTGTACACTCTCAAACATTTTTGCAGAAAGATCTATGTTTGCTACTGGTTCTTCATTTTCATTTACTTTTTTAGAGTAATAGTATTTTAAACACTTTCAAAGTCTCAGGAAAAGTCCTTTGCTTAATGAAGTTTGAACAATGTTGAAGGGATTTGAGCAAGGATTCATAACAATTAGTAAAAATGCTATCAGTAATATCGTGGCCACAACATTTCTTATTTTGAAGTTTATATCAGGGAATGTGCTAGAATCTTTCCGTCTAAGGTTACAAGCTATTTCAGCATTGTATCTGTTAAATTTACTTGCTACTTTTGTTAGGTCATTTTCAAATGACTCTGTCCTAAACTTTAATATATATATTAGACAAGATTCTGTCTTGCTTACCCATATTTCTGCTTATGACTTTTAAACTTGTTGTTGTGATATTTATACAATTTACTATTTCAGACTGAACAGATAGGTGTTCAGTATTAAAGGTGGATCCACAATAGACACATCAGACACATCACCAATATTTGTCTTTATGTTTTTATACACATATTTATTCTCTTTAAAAATATTAGAATATTAGAAAACATCAGACGTCATCACTGGTTTAGCGCATTTGATGTCTGATGTGTCTGACATGATGTGTCTGAGATGTTTCTGATTTGTCTGGTCTGCTGACATCCAAACTAGCTAGTAAAATATATTTTTATCTCTTTTAATATTGGAAAAGTGCAAAACATTACGCATCGCCACCTATGACCCATCTCCTGGTCATTTTTGATGTGTCTGATGTGTCTATTGTGGATCCACCTTAACACAATCACCATTCTTTATAATTTCCTAGCCCCTTACTATGGGCAGTTCTATGCATAATTGTAGTGTGGGGTTTTGCCTCATGACATGCCATGTCTATCTCATATTTTAAAGAACTGCTACTCTAAGAAATGAATCAAATTAGCTAATTATTATTATTTTCCATCAAACATGCATTTTCATTACTATTTGCTATGGTGTGCACTTGATGTTGAGGTGAAACAAATGTACAGACTGCAGGGTGTTCCTTAATTCATTGATTGAAAAGTAACGCTTCAGATAAAATTCATGTGAATCTCAAGTGAATTCACTCTGTGCTTTTTCAGAAACACTTTTTTTTTTTAATGAATTTCTTATTTCTGTTTTGATGTTGATATAGGCTTCTGTTCTGTACATGCAAACTGCAGCCTTGTAGGTAAGAGTGTAGTATACGATCTTAAGTTGTGAACGCTACAAAGCCCATCCTCTATTGTTCTTCATGGACCCAAGATTTCCTCTTACCTGAAGTAAATCAATAAATTAATGTATGGTCTGGCAGCTTTCTAGTCTCATACTTATTCCATCATACCTCAACTGTACAGTTTCAGCAACTTAAAATTCAAAGCTATTGTAAAGTGAAATTGATATCTCTTACAACAAACTGTAAAATTAAAATTGTATTTCAGCGCCATAATAAAAAGCGTAACGTTGCGATGCGGTTTTCGGGCGCTTTCAAATTTGCACGAAATTCGCGCCCAACGGGCGATGGCGTTCTAGCTGCGTTAAGGGAGGATAGGAGCCCGAGGGTCAAGGGGCGAAATCGCACTGGAAGCAGTAGCTTTATAATGGATTTCGGCTCAGCCGGAGGAGCCAGGAGCCCGAGGGAGTTGGTGCGAAATTGCACTAGAAGCAAAAGCTTGATAATAATGGATTTCGGCTCAGCCGGAGGAGCCAGGAGCCCGAGGGAGTTGGTGCGAAATTGCACTAGAAGCAAAAGCTTGATAATAATGGATTTCGGCTCAGCCGGAGGAGCCAGGAGCCCGAGGGAGTTGGTGCGAAATTGCACTAGAAGCAAAAGCTTGATAATAATGGATTTCGGCTCAGCCGGAGGAGCCAGGAGCCCGAGGGAGTTGGTGCGAAATTGCACTAGAAGCAAAAGCTTGATAATAATGGATTTCGGCTCAGCCGGAGGAGCCAGGAGCCCGAGGGAGTTGGTGCGAAATTGCACTAGAAGCAAAAGCTTAATAATGGATTTCGGCTCAGCCGGAGGAGCCAGGAGCCCGAGGGAGTTGGTGCGAAATTGCACTAGAAGCAAAAGCTTGATAATGGATTACGGCTGGTTGTACACGTCCGTGTAGTTACCCCTTGCCTTCACTGACATTAGTATTTATTATTATTACAAGGAATGAGTCTTGAGGTCTGGTAGCTTCACTTTTCACTACAGAGCAATTTTAATCTGACTCTTGTGGGAAAAAATCACTATCTTGTCAGAATTCTTTTAAGATAATTTAAATTTTGAAAAGGAGTCTACAGGGTGAATTTTGTAACTTTGGCAAAAATCAAATGGTAGGTAGGGGCCCCATAGGGAAGTATTTTGAGCATAGGAACCCATGTCCGGAAATGTCCCGGTTCGGAGATACGGCACTTTCAAACTTTGGTGTATCGCACCCGGTAGGTAGGCAACCCATTTGGCTGGAAGCCTGTTTCTCGCGTGAGTACCGGGTGTAGGTGGTGGTGGTGGATGAGGGAAGGGCTGGTTGCACCTTCAGTCGGCTGCACTCGGCGCTCAGGGGAGGAAGGGGCGCGGCGGCGGGCCTCACCCTCTGCGATCCCGCGGACGCGGACATCCCCCGCGACCATCCCCCGCGATCCCACGGACGACCCCGCGCCGCGGCTCCCTCCAAGTATCCCCTGCGACCCCGCGAACATCCCTCGTGACCCCCCGCGGCTTCCTCCACCTCCGCGGCCTCGCAGGGATGCGAGAAGGACTCTGTGCCCTCGCGGCGGGGGATTCGTGGAGGAAGCCGCGGGGGGTCACGAGGGATGTTCGCGGGGTCGCAGGGGATACTTGGAGGGAGCCGCGGCGCGGGGTCGTCCGTGGGATCGCGGGGGATGGTCGCGGGGGATGTCCGCGTCCGCGGGATCGCAGAGGGTGAGGCCCGCCGCCGCGCCCCTTCCTCCCCTGAGCGCCGAGTGCAGCCGACTGAAGGTGCAACCAGCCCTTCCCTCATCCACCACCACCACCTACACCCGGTACTCACGCGAGAAACAGGCTTCCAGCCAAATGGGTTGCCTACCTACCGGGTGCGATACACCAAAGTTTGAAAGTGCCGTATCTCCGAACCGGGGCACTTCCGGACATGGGTTCCTATGCTCAAAATACTTCCCTATGGTGCCCCTACCCACCATTTGATTTTTGCCACAGTTACAAAATTCACCCTGTATGTATGAATGTTTTAATTATATCGTATCCAGGTGTAACAACTTATGTAAAGGAAGGCTATAGATCAGAGAGCAATTATCTAAACGCGCAGCGTACACTGTTATCAAGGCAGGATAAACAATACTGGTATAAATGGTCGCAGAGAGAAGAACATACAATTTTTTATTCATTTCTAAAATGTTTTATTCATTGAACCATGTCTTTCTGTTATAGTAGTATTTACTTTATGTCAGTGTGAGTTCCATCTGGACTTTCAACGTAAACTGTTTTCTTTCAACTTGTAAGTTGTAATTACATTACAGAGAGGGTGCTAGCTTTCTGGAATCTGAATGACAAATGTACAAACATTGTAAGCAGTCTTAAAATATATACATATATTACCTAAAAACAGCTAAGATTTTAAAAAATTGTGTATTTATTCTAAAAAATATTTCCCAAACATTAAAACATTAGCAAAATATCTTTTGGGTGGTTACAATTGGTGTTCGGCATAAAGGGCAGTGCTGTCTAGAGAGAGGGGTAAAAGTTTTAAATTCGTCGTAACATATCTCACAGAAGATAAGATGCCAACATTCCTTCAAAAGTATGACTGCCTTCCTATCAAAACAAACACCACATCCACCCTCTGGTCGTAACGTGATGTCAGAACTGCTGTCAGAACTGCTAGAGGATGGAGGGCCAGGTTGCTGAGGTACTGCTGATGGGGGAGGGGGCCTCTCATCGCCCTCTTCTACTCTCACCATCACTGCTCGGCACCCGATTCTATTGAAATAGTCCATAACAGTTTCGGCCCCATCCTCCTCCGGTAGCCCGAGTTGATCGGCTACGAGACGATAGCGCCATGGTGTCTCCTCTCTACTCTCTACAGCTCTCCAAAGGGCAGTGATAGGATGGCTGGGGGAGAAGGACATTTCCCACCTACGGCCTCCCTGTGTGGTGGGCAGCATGAAGGCCACGCGGTACCTATTCAGCGGGTTAACAGGTGGCAGCGCACTCAGTGCCGCTGAGGCCATATTTCGGCGTGCAGCAAGAGCCTCCTGCAGACCTGCCTCCGCAGTGACCTGCTCCTGACGCTCACGTTCTGCTGCCGCCTGGGCGTCACGGCGCTCACGCTCCCTCTCTCTATCAACCGCCAGGCTGGCCTGGTACTCCGCGTCCTGTTGTGCCCGCAACCGACGCATCTCGGCCAACTCAGAGTCCGTACCCGCAGGTTGTTCGTCATCATCATCAAAGTTGATGATCACTGGAAATCGGAAAGAGAAAATAAGCGTTAAATCGGGCAATATTACTATTTGGCTATCAATATTCCGTCTGGAGGCATCCTTTTCAATGGGATACCCGAAAGACTGGACTTACCATCATCAGGCCCGACATCTGGTCCAAGCATCTCCAGGGGCTCGGGCGCATCATCAGAGTCACCGTCTACGGTGCGAAAACAAGAATAGATAATTGGAAAACCTCAAAGTTTGAGCGTAAAGTACGTAAGTGCTAAGCTATATGCTTACCAATCGTTTCAACATTGGAGTGCTGAGGAGGACCACGACTTCGGATCTCATGGGCAAGTCCACGCTCTGGAGACGACGGGTCCGGGAGATTCGCAGCGCCGCTTAGGGGTGGGGGAAAAATATTGACGCTCTCCCTCCATTCTCTACTTTCAAGCATTATACGACGACGACGCGCCTGACTGCGCGTCACACGCCGCCTGTCAGGTGTAACCGCTTCACTGCCCCTTGTCCGATGTGGAGCACGACGTCCTCGAAGTCCCCCTCCCCGCCGCTGAAGGGCGGCTGGTGGCGATGGTGGAGAGGGCGAAGCAACCAAAGCTGGAGCAGGCGCTACTGCCGAGGCTGTAGAAGGCACATCTACCGTGGCTGAAGCAGCTGCCCTGGTTAGGGTGGGCGCTGCTGAGGCTGCCACAGACGCAGCTGACGAGGCTAGAGGTGCCGCCGCTGCGTAAGCTGGAGGTGGCGCAGCTGCGGAAGCTCGAGCTGCCGCCGCGGCGGAGGCTGGAGCTGGGACAACTGCGGAGGCTGCAGGTGGCGCAGCTCTCGAGGCAGAAGAAGGCGCAGCAGCCCAGGCTGCCACCAACGCAACTGACGAGGCTGGAGGATCCGCCGCTGCGGACGCTGGAGCAACCGCAGCTGCGACAGCAGGAGCTGGCGTTGCTGCCTGGACTGCAGCAGGCACAGTCCTCGATGCTAGAGGTGGTGCAGCTGCCCTGACTGACGGTGGCGCAGCTGCCCTGACTGGGGGTGGTGCATCTGCCCATGCGGAAGGTGCCGCCGCTGCGGGGGCTGAAGCTGGGGCAGCTGTGGAGGCTGAGGCTAGAGCAGCTCTAGAGACAGGAGAAGGCCCAGGTGCCCAGACTGCCACCGACGCAACTGACGAGGCTGGAGGACCCGCAGCAGCGGAGGCTGGAGCTGTCGCAGCTGTAGAGGCTGGAGCTGGCGCAGCTACGGAGGCTGCAGCTGGTGCAGCTGCCCAGGCAAGAAGTGGTGGAGCTGATGGGGCTATAGGTGCTGCCACTGCGGAGGCTGGAGCTGGCGCAGCTGCGACGGCTGAAGCTGGCGTTGCTGCCCAGACTGCAGCCGGCACAGCTCTCGATGCTTGAGGTGGTGCAGCTGCCCAGGCTGGAGGTCGTTCAGCTGCCCAGGCTGGAGGTGGTGCAGCTGCCCAGGCTGGAGGTGGTGCAGCTACCCTGGTTGGAGGTGGTGCACCTGCCCACGCTGGAGCTGGTGCAGATCTCGACGCAGAAGCTGGTGCAGGTGCCCAAGCTGAAGGTGGTGCAGCTGCCCAGGCTGGAGGTCGTTCAGCTGCCCAGGCTGGAGGTGGTGCAGCTGCCCAGGCTGGAGTTGGTGCAGCTACCCTGGTTGGAAGTGGTGCACCTGCCCACGCTGGAGCTGGTGCAGATCTCGACGCAGAAGCTGGTGCAGGTGCCCAAGCTGAAGGTGGTGTAGTAGGGTGGTCCAGGAGCGCAAAGTGATCGCTTTTTTTGACGCTTGTTGTGGAAAAGTTTCATTTCGACTAGAAAATGACTATGCTGAAGAGCGGAAGCTGTGCGATCAAATTTAGAGGTCGCGCGCGAGCGCCAAAGTTTTTAAATTCAAATAAATAGTGTAAATAACGGTTTTTATTTTTTATTCGCTAAACTAGCCGCGATACAAACATTTGCTTTTAATAAAAAAGTCTCCATTTAACATAGGGAACCCACATAAAAAAAAGTTTCCACCGGACAACACTGGTTGCCTACTTTCCAGGGGCAAAACACCCGTTTTTGTTGTTTTTATGGCCTTTCTGCGTCACAGGCGATGGAAATCGCCAGACAAACTGCCGTGTTCCATCTACAGTGTGTACAACGATCCTCCCCCCCTCCCCCTCCCCCCCTCCCCCTCCCCCCCCCTCCCCTCCCCGCCGTAGTCACCGGCGCTGCGGCGCAGGCGCTGGCACCGACTGCGCTCCGCCACGCCCGCCCGCCCACCCGCCCGCCGGCGGGCGGGCGTGAGCGGCTCGAGCGTTCGAGCGTGTTCGAACCTGTCAAGCACTAGACACCCGCTAGGACTGCGCCGCCCACCCAGACAGCTCAGTTGACGACTGCAATCGTGCGATGCTGGATGATTGTCGTAAGCAATGGTGTCGACGCGGAACAAAACCGATGTTTGGCTCGTCGGCCACCGGACCGAGTCATTAAGTGGGTGCAAGCTTCCAACTGCAAGGCAAGTTTTGCAGCGGATGCTCTATCTGCACTCTGCAGACGGCAAGAAGATGGACAGGGACGTCAGAGAGAGTTGCAGGCTGACTGTTCAGGAGTGCTTTGTACTTTGGGGCAAAGCTGGCGTTCCGGTTCAGGAAGAAAGAAACGCGACCGACGTTGTTTTGCGCCTGCACAAGGAGTGGACAGACCTTAAGAAGGACAAGAACAAGGTGGGTGAAACGTATGAAGCGCGCCGTAAGGCTTTCACTCATAAGCTAGATGGTACTTTAGACTTTGCTCACTACCAAGCGGAACGAATTATGGAAGAGCAGCTTCGCCGCGAGAAAGATGAGAAGGCCAAAGCGGCGATTGTCGAAGATCTCGAGTTCTATAGACTTCAGAAAAAAAGCCGCGAGGGTTATATGGCCAGAGTTGATGTAAATGTCGTGAAGAAAATAGAGAAGCAGAAGCGTGTGCTTGAGAAAAAGGAGGCAACGAAGAGAAAGTACGAGGCTGCCAAAAAGCAAGTAGACGCCTACTTTGAGAAGGTCGAACTAGCGTCCGATAACGAGGCCGAGGCCGAATTAAACGACAACAATAATAATGACACTGACTTTAACACAGAAGATAATCCAAAACGGAAGTTTAAGAAAGAAATCGCTGTGCCAACCTTGTGTGCCGCTCTGGACCGGAATGCACTGTCGAAGCGCGGTGCTGCACGGGTTGTTTTGGAAACGGCCAAAGCACTCGGTGAAGATCCGTCTAACATCAAACTCTCCCCGAACACGTTGTATCGAAGACGCCAAGTAAACCGCACCGAAACTGAGATTAATTTCCTAGCCAATTTCCCCTCTTCAGGACCTATAGTGCTTCACTTTGATGGCAAACTTTTGCCAAATGACGCAGGTAACAAATTTATTTATTAGTACTTTCGTGCGGAGTTCTCCACTGTGAAAAATAGTTGTAGGTTTATGGGAAAAATTTGCATGAAACGGAGTAGTAAAATTAGAATATCGTATCGCAAAATTACAAGCACTGCCTATCGACTTGAAATTCAATTACAAGGAAGAAAATTTACAAAATTTACAAAATTTTTCGTAAGTCGTAATTTACAAAAAAATCGTAGATCTACGGAGATATTTTTCACAGTGTCGTCAGTTCT